>JACXGK010007307.1:7197-25802 GCA_016801125.1 Novumbra hubbsi | reverse complement strand
CAGGTCCCCATCATAACCCTACCCGCTCAGGTCCCCATCATAACCCTACCCGTACAGGTCCCCATCATAACCCTACCTGTACAGGTACCCATCCTAACCCTACCTGTACAGGTCCCCATCCTAACCCTACCCGTACAGGTACCCATCATAACCCTATCCGTACAGGTCCCCATCATAACCCTACCCGCTCAGGTCCCCATCATAACCCTACCTGTACAGGTCCCCATCTTAACCCTACCTGTACAGGTCCCCATCTTAACCCTACCTGTACAGGTCCCCATCATAACCCTATCCGTACAGGTCCCCATCATAACCCTACCCGCTCAGGTCCCCATCCTAACCCTAACCGTTGGCAGCAGACATTGTGGGCTATACATACTGGATAAAGAAATATGATTATACGAAAGATGACTGCTCAGGTCATATTAGTTACTTTCATTGCTTAGATGTCCAGGCTATGTCCTTCTTACACCAGGCTATGAATCTTTGTGATTCTGAGTGGCAACCCTGCTATATATTCCGTCTTTTCCTGTTGAAACTGGGTCACGGAGGTAAAGATTCAATTCTCTGGTCATTTTCGAGGCTATGCTTTTGGAGCAAAACAACTATCCTGTTAGGCGGTAGCTTTGAATTGTAACCACTTCATCCTCTTTGCTGATTGATACAATTGTACACCACAATACACCATCAATAATTTTTAGACTGTTCCCCCTGATACATAATAATTAATAATAATATTAATGTTGTGTTTTCTTCTGACTAATGTCTCTGAAGTTTAGGCACCGACTATTTGGTGTCTTTGGTTAGTTTCATTTTGTTGCTTTAAAAATGTTGATATCACAGTACTCATTGTAAGATCTCCTTAATAGCTGACACATTTGCTCTGCTAATTGGCAATGAACCTATTGTGACCTCTGCAGCTGCTTTAGTAATGAGATTTAATTATTTCAATGTACCAGTCTTTTACCATTTGGTGTTTCCGTAATGTTTTCCAGAAACCTCTATGTCAATAATGTCCCCCTTAAAATGCATGCACAATTCTAATAACAGTGATAAAAATGATATACATCTTTGTTTCTATGAATGGTTTTTGATTTTACCTTATTGCAAACCGAATTTGAACAATGACCTACCTCAGGGGAAGACGTGATACAACGAGGCGTATGTAGCATTGCATACATGGTAGGAAACAGGTGAAGATGTAGGCGAACCAGACACAGACAAAAACACATTGTGCATACTGTATCTGAGCTCTGGCAATACCTGAATATTAAAACACATTGTGCATACTTTATCTGAGCTCTGGCAATATCTGCTGTGGCAGATGAAAGTTACAAGTTACCAACAGGTTTTCTTAATGTGGTGTATATGTATGATAACGTCTGAAAACAGAAGGGATTTGCACAAAAATATAAAGAAAACATTGTCACAACTGAATATATTCAGAGTGAACAATAATTTATTGCTGCATAAAACACCAACTGAGCAACTTGATTACACTTTGCTGCTTGCCCTAGCCATAACATGAAAAAACATTCACATTTTGACTACTGCAAGGGACAATTCTATCGGCTAATATCACAACTAATCATAACACTGGCAGGTAAAGGATACCATCACTCCAAACAACCTGAAATAGGGATATTTTTTGAAATTGCAATGCAGATATTCTAAATCAAGTGCAACATGTAGCATCTTGACATACCTTAATGAAGTATAACTGAAGAATATTTTGTAATGTTGGCATATTTTTAACCATCAGATCAGGGAAATGATATATTATATGTTCTTTAAGTCTGTCCGATGGTACTGATGACTGGATCTGGACACTTATCAGTTTGATTCATATAATATTCACTCAGTGATTCCAAAGCAACCTTGGGCACCGCGTTGACAAATTAAACTATACTCTGTTGGTGCAGGAGTCCACATGAATGTAGCCTGTCCTCTGAAGAGATTGTGCTTCTCTCTATATTATTAACTATATTACCTGGCCTGATTAAAGTCACACATTCAGCCTCTCCTTCTCAGTTGTTCACTAATTTGTGGACTGGCTGCCTTTGTTGTTAGCCATTGGCCAGTTGCTCACTGTTGTAGTTGGCTAGATCTGTAGCCCTGGCCAGGTGTGGGTCATGAGGGGATGTGTTTAGGGGAGTGCATCAGGGCTAGGGGTCTAATTACCACCACCAGAGTTGATGGGAGCCGTTCCACATTTATTTTTACTGCCCATTAAACTCCCTTGTTGGACTACCATTCGTAACAGTATGTGTTCGGTGGCCATTTAAAAGCCCTTGCCATATGTAATTAGAAGGTTATGTTGAAATCAATTGACTATGAAATGTTAAAGATTCCAGGTACATTATACTATGTAATGACCAGTCGGTCACCTTTTAGCACCATATCCATTTAACCCTTAATGGCATATCATATTTTACCTATTTCCAATCTGAGGTTTGATCATGGGTTTGATATAGGATATGCATCTCCTTAAAGCAGGAACATTTTCACTATGTATTTCTTTTTTAGCTTTATTTAGGCATGATTTGTTATTAGGTTATTAGGTCACTGGTCGGGATATTGTTGTATCCCCATTAACTGACATGGCTTCTCATCTTTGTCGGCAATCACACATTCCATGGCCAGGAAGGTTAAGACTTCCAGATTACATGGAAACATTCATTTTCAAGGGGACAGTTTCGTTTTGAATCCTTCGATCATGTTCTGAAGGACCTTGAATGGAATACAATGCATATATCTATTCTCATATTCAACGCTTGTCATTTTCCCTTCTGTCCTTCTCTGCTCTGAAACGCTTCGACGTTTGCTCCAGACGTGCTGATCCGTGATCCTGTCTCCTCCATTATTGTCTTAATATCAAGTACAGGGAGAGATAATGGAGAGACATGGTAATAACAGTGTTGCCTAAAGGCCTCCCTCTGGGGAAATATCTCTGATGCCTGTGGAATATTAATACCACTAAGGTCTCTGAACAGAAACACACATACACACATAACAATACCTTGCATGTCCCTACTCTCATCCCCTGTCTCCCCCTATCTTGCAGAGTTAGCCTGCCTTCCCTCATCCCTGTACTCTTCCTCTGCCTTCCCTCATCCCTGTACTCTTCCTCTGCCTTCCCTCATCCCTGTACCCTTCCTCTGCCTTCCCTCATCCCTGTACTCTTCCTCTGCCTTCCCTCATCCCTGTACCCTTCCTCTGCCTTCCCTCATCCCTGTACACTTCCTCTGCCTTCCCTCATCCCTGTACACTTCCTCTGCCTTCCCTCATCCCTGTACTCCTCCTCTGACTTCCCTCATTCCTGCGTCCTCTCATCCAATATCCTAGCTACATAATGGAGCTGATTTACATAACAAAAGCTGACATGGGTTGAAATAAATGCTTTAATCGGTAACTGGGCTGTTAGGTTGGCAACAAATGAAAACAGCTCTTAACAACAACGACAATACATTTTCGCCATCAAGAACCTCCCAATTGACCTCCTACTTTAATGTGTTATTTGGTTGTTGTCTGTTGGTTCTGTTGATATCCTTTTTAGAGGGTTCTGTTTGTGGCCTATTGGTTCTTTAGTAGAACTATGAACACATATTGACACTGATCTTAAAGTAGTCATTAGTATTACTACTAGTAGTATTACTGCTAATACATTTGTCCCAGTCAATGTTTGACACATGCATGCACCCACCCACACACACACACACACACACACACACACATGCACACACACATACACAACTGAGAATTAAAGCAAAGGTACCTGGGTGAACACATTCCACTATATTTGTATATTTCTGTCAGTGACTTAATTACCGAAATAACGCAACATCCGATGCCCACCCCCGTGTTGCTTTACACTTGACTGTTTGTGCATTATGAACACAACCAAACTGTTCCTGAAGTTGTTGACTGGTCTTTGGAAGACGTTTCCCCCATGCATCCATGCAGAACTGCTTTAACTCAGTCGTTGGTTACCGCGCATGAACTTACTTGTTTCAGGTGCTGCCGCAACATCTCAAATTGTGACCCCTGATTAAGTTATCGACTAGCCCCCCTGATGGAGAATTATTCTTGTTTTTCCTAATTGTTTTGCAGTCAATTGTGCTTCAAGACTCAAAAGTAATCTAAAAGAGAACGCAAGGCTATGTGTCTGTGAGCTGAATACACGATTGGCAAAAAAACAACCCACAATTAATTTTAAACATATGCAATACACTACAATAAAATAACTAAATCAAACTGTATTTTAAGATGGAAAAGAAAACATTTACTATAATATGGGTAAAACGTTTATTTTATTTCTGTTCCTCCTACTGTGTTACACATTTAGATGTTTGTTATTTATTTCCTCAGTAGAACTGGTTTTGTAGATAATAATTTGTTTTAATAGCTCAACCTCCTATCTCAGCAACCTGTGTTGAATACATGGTCTTGTAAGCATCTCAAAGAGCTCCTGATAATAACCATATTAAACCGTTTTTGGTGGATGCATTGATCGCAAACATTGGAGCCTCTGTGTGAATTGAATGTATGTTCATTGCAAACAACGATAACAGAAGGTCAAGCCGTGTGACACATCTCAGGATTAGCAGCCAGATAAACCACATCCCACACCACCAACTCTCTGGCGGTCTCACTCTGACCATAGCCATTGACTCAGTGATCCAACACGGTCAGGCGTATGGGAAGCATGTGTGGTTGACAAGCACAACCCCTTAACAAAGAACACCGGACATATTGGAAATTTGACTTGTGCTTTCAATTTATCGGCATTGGTTAGTCTGTGCAAACTGTGTTAGAAATGTGTCTAGTGGTGATTAGTAGTAGTACCAGCTGTGATGGAAGTACCAGCTGTAAAATTCCCAGTTACAGTTGCTCTGGCAGTGGAGTTAATGACCTGTGTGTGTGTTTGTGTGAGAGTTAGAAATAGTGAGAGGGCTGTCCTGGAACACCAAGCTGCCAGGTGATCCAGATAATATATAAACAGATTAAACATATTATGTAATACACACTGCTCAAATCCCTTTATGCATTCAATGAGTTCTGCTCAAAAAAGGAGTGTGATGTGTCAGACGAAGCTCAACCAACCACAGATAAGTATCACATGCATGGGGACATTTTGTCTGTCACTGTAGAAGGAACGGAAACCAGTGGTCTATGGAATCATCTAGGTTAGTTGTGTCTACGCGGCGGTCACGGTCGGCTTTAGCATGCAGTCTTTTGTACACACGACCCCGCCCTTCTTTTGTGGCAACCTTGGAATGTGTGTTGTACAATATACCACATGTAAAGCAGGTGTTCGGTTTGTGTTTGCCAAATGTGATACTCATCTGATTAAAATGGTTTTGGTCAAAATAAGAGAAAAGAAGCAGCTTCCCATGGGCTTCTCACTTTGTACAAACTGTACATGTCGAAGCAGATTTGAAAATGATTTCTCATCTGTCGGTCATATCAGACTTCTGATCCTTCTGAATCTCCCCACTCTCCATCCCCAATTCCCCTGATGATTTTTCATTCTCAATGCCTGTCAACCTAGAGCCTTGACAGTCTTGATGATGTTCGCATTAAGGCACCATTACACTTTGGACAGTTACAATGACCAAGGTTCCAATCCCTGTCAGACTGTCTTATTATGATGCCCATCAAATTCAATCCACATGTGTACCTATTTTATTAAAGATATGAATGTCTTCCTTGACCCACAAGACAAATATAACAGCTAAATATAATACCTAACAATAAGTACAAATATAAACAATGTAAAATCTGCTATATGTCTCACAAAATAAAATCATACTGTTACTGAGCTAGCTAGCTATCTTAATTGTTTTTATAGCGAATGTAACAAGATATAAATATTTAATTCAAACTTCAACAACCAATGTACTGTAATCTACTGTAAATAAATAATCTTAATGTACTCATTTTTATAGTAGCTAATTGATTGCTAAATGTATGGTATGAGCATAATAAAACAATTCCAAGTTAGCAAATAAAAAAAAGAATGAAGTAATGGTACCATTAAGTAATGCAACTATGCAGCAAGATTAGAGTTATTCCATAATGATTGAACATTTCTTTGCCTATTCTAAAACGTTTTCTCATTACATGGTTTAAGCATTGTGGGGCACTCACGAAGATCCAATTAACTTGGATAGAACAAAACTGTTAGATCGAATATCTGAAAAAGAAAGCCTTCAAATTTATAGCGCAATGTATCTATTTCAATAGCAGGCCTTCAATTACCCTACTCGCACTGTACAGCTTGGTCTGACTGAAAGACGATCCAAGATTTATAAATATAGGGGACATAACGTCACTGTTATTCATCCTGTTTTCAACACAGGCTATGTCTTCTTTTGCCATTCGGGCTGTTTTTGAAAATGTCGTCAGCAAAATTAGTGTATACCCGCTTCTCCAGGCACTACAACACCAGTGACCCCAACGATTGGTCATCCCTGGTTGGCGTGTAGTGACACAAATCCATCATCTTGTTTGTGGTTTTGCTGTGGCACCTACCTGCTGGGGCCTCGGCAGGGAGAGGTGACAAACATTCCTCACACGTCCTCCCAGAGGCTCATGTGAAAGGCAGGTCAACGGTAGCATGCTGCTCTCTGTGACATCGGTCGACTCCGCATGCAGTCAAAGCCTCAAGTGTGTGTGTGTGTGTGTCTGTTATCAATGAGCATGATCCCGCCCCAAGCAGCAGCAGGTCCCGGCCTTGAGATAGCACATTTACACTAGCTAAAGACAGACAGCACACACACTCTGCATATCAATGGACTGGCCTCAGGGCACTCTCCATCCCTTTCTGTGTTAGTGTGTGTGTGTGTGTGTGTGTGTGTGGGTTTGTCCAAGACTGCTTGCTTATGAGGGTGCCCAGGCGTTTACTCACAAAGAGAATGACTGTAAGTCATCCAATAGAGAATGCCGTATGTTAGTGGAAAATGCACGCAAATGCTGGCTAATCATTTTTATAAGCTTAAACCTTTTTTGATATGCATAGTATTATTAAAGCTATTATGAATCAGTGTCTCCTGTTTTGGTACGAATGAAAGGGACAACAGGTGCCCTGGAGAGGCAACAGCAAGACAACCCCTATAAAGGGAATGGTTTTGCAGGTGCTGGTCACAGACAATTGCTCTGTCCTTCTCTGTAACAGCCTGGTTGCTGATTCTTCTGTAGATTTGCCTTTGCTAGTGTCCTTGTCACTACTGGTGGCATGAGGTGGTACCCGCAGCCCATTCAGGTTGCACAGGCAGTCCAGTTCCTCCAGGATGACACATCCATACGTGTAGTCGCAAGAAGGTTTGCTGTGTCTCCCAGTACAGGCTCAAGAGCATCGAAGAGGTACCAGGAGATGAGCCGTTACACGAGCAGAGCTGGACAGGGCCGTAGAAGGGCGTCCACCTAGGAGCAGGACTGGAATCTGCTCTGTTGTGCGAGGAGGAACCGCAGCTGCCCTGCCAGATCCCTACATAATGAGGTCCTCTAACGGGGCCTGTGCTCACAGCCCGGCATCGTGCTGCTTGATTGGGATTTGCCAGAGAACACCAGGATTACTAGGTCTTCCATTAGTGCATTGTTTTCTTCACAATTTTTTTCAAATTCTTTTTTAACTAGCATTGAGACCTCAATGCCCGGCCTCTTTTGTATATAAAAAATATATTAATATATATATATATATATATATATATAACATATATATTGTTTTCAATGCTTTCGTAAGGTCTACGAGCAAAAGGTGAAATCAACATTATAAGGGAAGAGTTATAAGGGGTTCTAAGGAAAACGTTCAAATTGTTGTTGCAATTCACTTCCACTTCCCATCTTCACAGTATTGGCACGTCACCCATACTATCAGCGCACTGGCCACTTATACCAGATTGTCCGTCTGATAAAAACACCACCATGTTAATGTATCTAGAATGCTTGTGCAAACCATCAATAATTCCAAAACGTATATTCCCTTTGTGTACTTGCTGTGTGAAATGTAAATTAAATATTGAGTTGTCTCATGTACGTCAAGAGGATTCAATGTAAGCACACATTTAGTAGAAAGGCTCAAGCCCTGCCATCATGTGAATCACACATTTTTGGTCACGTATTTATTATGTTTTAGGGTTACAAAATCCACTTGCCAATAAACTCTAGCAAGATTGATTGCTTTCATTTCACTCCATTGACTGTTTTTCTCTCTTGTTTGTACCATTAGACCTTTTTTCTTTATTAACATAATGGCCATGTATATGTTTGTAATGTCCTTCGTGTAACTCAACCCGGTTGAATGGTCTCTGTGGAATACATTTGTTTAGTTCAGTGATTTGTTTTGTTTAGTTGGTGATTTGTTTTGCACCATCTTGACACTTTAAGCATTAGCATTTTAGGAAAAAAACGAAACTTCATTTTGAACTGTTACTTTTGCTATTAAAATCTTCACTCCAGTTTTATTGAAATCTCAAAGCTTTTTCAAAATCACTGTCCTCGTAAAGTGATTTCACCTTGTCTAAAGTGACCAAATCCCATCTCAGACATCTCATTTTCAAATCCATACTCATGCCACCAGAGTGGCTGTTTGATATTGTTGTCATTTTCTTTCAGAAATGATATGCTGGAAAGTAAACGCAAATTATAAAATATGGATGTTCACAACAGACATTTTATTTCTATTTCCTTCTCTGGTCACTATTGTTGAGTTTTGTAAGAGCATTTGACCATGACAGCATGAATAATGACTGGGTCAAACCCACCCTTTCTCATAGCTCAACATTTCTCCCCATTCCTTTATAAAACCTGGTCTCTGCAGCTTTGTGAATATGTTAGGAGAAGAAATTCTTAGCTAGAAATCTTTTACACTGTTTGGGAGGCCTCTTAGGGGTAAGATACAATGTTTCGTGAATACGGCCACTGGTGAAATAACAACTCTCTCTTTCATCCTTATGGAAGCATAGATAAGACCATAAGCTCTTCTTGTTTAAGTGTGTACTAGTTTTAGCATATGCCTAGTATAAGGCAATGACTAATTTTGCAGGGTAAAGTTAATACATTTTTCAGTGATACAATTGTTAGACCCATTGTTGCTGTGAACTAATTGATTGATATTGCCTCATTTTGCAATGATTGTCTGACATTAAATCATGTTGGACACAGTTCTGTTGCTTTAAAAAAGCAAGTACAGATACATGTTGTTGTGTGCCCCCCTGCTTGCTGTTTGTGACAAGGCTGTCTAACATTCAAAGACAACAAGGAGGAGGGTACTTAGTGACCTTTTCTGTAACTTTTGGGGAACAGTGGGGTTTGCATAAAACCACAGTGTGTCTGATTATGAACATGGTTCCGGGGCTTAGGTGTGTGTGTGTGTGTGTATGTATGTGTGTGCATGCGTGATAGAAAGACACAGTGACAGGGAGAGGGATTTCCAGCATTTTCCAACAAGTAAACAGACAGACCTAAAGGTCATCTGTGATGCTCTGCACTGCAGTCATCTGGTCATCTGGTCAGCTGGGATGACTGCACTGTTGTCACCTGGTCATCTGTGATGCTCTGCATTGCTGTCATCTGGTCATCAACATTGAGTCGAGATTGTTAGGCTATTTTAATCATTTTATCAATGTTTCTCATAACATGATTCAAAGCCATTTAGGATTTTATAGTTTATGTGGTGGTTAAAAGTGTATTCCAATGCAACCTTTGTAGAGGTAATTCAGTTTCGAAGTCAGCATTGGATGGAATGTAGTTTAGATGGCCTATCAATAAATAGGTAGTATTTTCAAGTTTTTTTTTGTCCAAATATTTATTTCTAAAGAGTAATGGGTTGAGTACTATAGCTACATTTCTATGCATTCAATGTGTACTCAATCATGCATATCAGTGTTTCCCAGCGATTATGTCTGACTTCATTTAGAAAGTGTCCCCTGTTTGTAAAACACAAAGCACACTAGGTGCAGTGTACTGTATGTTAAGTACCAGAATGTCTATGTTTCAAGCTGCCTAAACTAGGTGCAGTGTACTGTGTGTTAAGTACCAGAATGTCTATGTTTCAAGCTGCCTAAACTGGGTGCAGTGTACCGTATGTTAAGTACCAGAATGTCTATGTTTCAAGCTGCCTAAACTGGAAAAAAGGATTTTTGCACCCCTTTACTTTTCAGAAACATCCTTGCGCCGGTATCGTAGCCAGGGGATTACATGAAGTTAGACCCACTGAATAAGTGTTAAAAAACATACTTTACCTTGTTTCTAGTCTAGGAACTGGTTTGCATCTACGGGTGATTGAACAAACATTGCTTTCTTCCTCTTCAACATTTCAACCATTGTTTAAATTTTGCACTGTAATTGTATATTGAGGTTCCTATGGTACCTGCCCATATGATTGGGTCTAGATCAAACAGACATCATGCAACAGCATCATGTTTAATAACATCCATTTATGAATAACTGGTCAAATTCAAACAAATGGAACTGGTCTACCCTCTCTCAGTTTGAACTTCATAGTAATGACATGGAGAAAGAGCTTGCATAACATTTTCTGTTTGTGAGTGATGGCAAATATTCAGTATTATTAGTGTAAAAATGTGTAATGAAAAATTTATTTGCCCTCTCACGTGTAATTGCTGCAGTTCAATGCCAAATTAAAGTACGTATAAACTAAAAGATAATGTGCACAACTGTGTATATTTCCCTCCACCACCTACCTGAAAACAAAACAACACACAAACCTTCCCAAACGTAACAAGAAATCATTTGATGACCCTCATTTCCAGCAAGACTGTTGAGAAATGCAAAGTCGATAAAGTGGGGGCTGAATTGTGGTTGTCCAAAACTTTGGGACCAAAGTGATCTTTTCCACAACATAAGTTGTGTCAGTCGCAGAGTTTACAACTCCAATGACAGGCTATTAGGCATCCTTCCTTTTGATAAATATTTAAAGCCTAAGAACAGCAGTCAGTGTAAAAAGCAATTGGCCACATCGATTTCCAGATGCCAGGACATCCATTCTGGTATTAGATGTCAGGGACCAGATGCTGGTGTTTAAAGTGATATGTGGCCCACGGCTTATTCATGCCAGCGTTTAGAGGGAGACCCTTTGAAAGCGTGGAAAAAACGGTCTGAAAACACAGCATTCAAGGATACCGTATGGAGTCATATAGGACTATACCATATCCCATAAAAGCAAAACTCCAAACTGGGACTTTTATAAACACATAAAAAATTTAACAAAATTACATTTGGTCAATACATTACAGTCAACCAGAAATAAAAACAGAAAAGCGTTTGACATTTTTGTAAACGCATTGCCTCGACGAGAAATAAAATCATCACTTTTGACGTTTTTACCAAAGCATTAGAGCAAACAAGAAAGAAACTAAACAAACTATGACATTATTTTGAATATGTTTGTCAAACGTAACTTTTTCAATGAATTGTAGGTAATGACGATTACAACAATTGAAAATGTTTTTCAGACGTGAATTGCCATTAATGAGAATGTTTTTGGAAATGCATTTTAGATCAAAATAAATACAATGTTACAAAATGTGCATTACAAGTAAGTGCCCTATGAAATCAGTTACATTTCTTGTCGTGTTCCAAATAATCTGTTTCATTTTTTGTGCTTCTCTTTTAATATAATATTCACTACAAACCCCCTACGCAATAGCCTCGGTCACCCACACAGGCCTGCACTTCTAAAGAAGCCATCTGCAACTGCCAGACTATATGGAGAAAGTGAAACTACCAAGCCGGCATTTGACCTTAAACTCACAAATATAGAAAATACTGCTGTAACATACAGTTTGTGTAGTGTTATTTAGATCAAGCGCTTCACACTGTTTGAATGACAGAGAGGTGTGGGCTGGAATCTGAAATGTAGCTTACTTTGAGCAGTATTATATGGTCTAGGTCTCTGGTTCTCATAGATTATTGCAAGGCCAAATATTGTTTGGTCTAGCAATGTCATTGTACATTCAACCCTCCCACATCCCACACTCCCTTTAACATTTCGGTCAACCCTGAATGCTAGGAATTTCTATACAGGTTTGTTTGCTCAGCCGCTGAAATTTGCATCACACTAAAGATGTGATGGATAAAATGGGATTGCTAAGTGTATTTAATTATCACTTCATTATGCTAAAACGGTGCATGTGTTTATGTTAATCAACCCATGTCAGAAGTGCAAGAGCCTGTTCCCGATTACTTTGTTTGCCAAAGACTCTGCTGCAATGGACTATCCTTTTAACTTTGCAGAGGTTTCAGCCCCAAAACAGTCAGGAGTCAGAGACAAGCTTAGTAGTATCTTAGCTGCAACCATGGTAACAAGTGAATGTCAAGAAGCACAGGACAAAAAAAAAACCTTATTGTATTTATTACTTCTTGGTATTGATCTAATCAAAGGCCTTTGTTAATGTTGACTATGTCCGGCAGTTGCGTAGGTTAAGTAAAATTGCCTTAGGTACTAAAGCATTAGACTGCTTCCAAGACTCCTTGTTTGGTACTACTCAGTTAGTGGCACAGAAGAGCATGAAAACCGAATTTCGACATCTTGTAATCGGAGTCCTTCAAGGGTCAATTCTAAGGCTGGTCCTTTTCACATTGCAATCCAAATTTCCATTTGTAGGTTGATTACACTATGCAACATAGCTCTCATCACTGTATTTCAAAATATGTGATGACCCTACCTTTGTAAACGAACCTTATGTGAAGACCCTACCTATGTCTGTGTGCTATATATTTTTCCTTCTTTCAGTTTGAAACTATATATATTTTAAAACAGTAAAATGTAAACACGTACCACACTTTTATCTGAATTTGTAATGTAACCCATAATATGAGAAAACATGTGACTGAAAAATAATGATTGAATACGTTCTCAACCACACGCATCACCCCTGAGATGTAGAACATTTGGTTTTTACTTTTCACAGCACATGGAGAGCTTTGGAATGGCCAAGTCAAAGCCCGGGTCATAATTCTATTGATGATGTAGGGTGATTTGAAAATGAGCTTGTGAATACAAGAAACCCCTCAAATATAAAACAGCTAAAGAAATTCTGCATGGACGATTGGGAAAAACGTTCTCCCAGTCAATGTCAAAGATTGATAGACAGATATAGAAAACGTGGTATTTAGGCAATTTCAGCCATAGCGGGCAATACCAGTTATTAGGACATAGGTGTCCTAACTTGTTCCTTGTTCCTAAATGTTAAATCTTAAAGGAATGATATTATGGTTAAAATGTCATTGTTTTTGGTACAATTACATCACCCTTATCTATAGATATTGTTTGAAATGATCAAATATTCACATATCCTAATTTCTTAAAAACGACTAAATACTTATTGTGGTCCCCTATTTTTTTGAATGTACAAGCATTACAAAAATGCAGCGTTCTGAGGTATTTTTACCAAGGTAGAGTGCCGGAAGAGACCGTCACAATAATGTATGTCAATAGATAATGCATACGCAATGCGTAATATTCTTCTACAAACTTTTAAGACAGATTTGTCACCCACATACAGCCCTAGGAGTTGACAGATCCATTATTAAATTCTGAGAAACAGACAATAACAACAACAAACATATCAAAAGCAGAAAAAGGATAGTTTAAAAAAATCCAACCCCGAATGGGGTAAGCAAATGTTCTCTCATTGTACATCATCCTGGATGAACAAACAAACCTTCATAGTTGGTATTTGACCACATGGCTAATATCACTCAACGTCTGGAGAGTGGCCTTGCATTAACTCATGCCTTCGACATTCAATGTGTCCATAGTACCATTTCAAATAATCCAGTGCCGATTTCCAGTTGGACAAGAAACAAAAAGTCTATTTTGGATCACTTGCAGTCTGACCGTTTAGAGGAGGCCATAAGTGACCCTTGTTCGCCCTGTAAGACCCATCTCATTTCACTGTTTTCTGCTTATCCACTGCCGATTGGTGGTCCTTAAATAATTTGTCACTATGCTTGGATTTGCACTATGCTTGGATTTGGCACTATGCTTGGAATGATAGCATGCTAAATGCATTATCCCTTCTCACTATTATGGAATAAAGCAGCCTGGCTATAAAGGGATGCAGGTTAGTTTACCTCCTCTTGTCGGCGCTAGTTTATCCTTTATGTTTTTGTTGTTCACTATTCACTGTATCTTCTAGTACAGCAAAGTCCCTGGGACATCATCCATTTTCTTCAAACTCTTTGACGCAAGTGATGATAATGACTCTTGACGCCAAGGGATTTTTCTATGACAGTGGATACCTCAGCTTCTAAGTGCTTTCATTTTCTCTCTGAGTAGTGTGATCATCTTTGAAGTTAGGCTGAATGCTCTCGTGGTACCACTGCATTATTTCATCTGGAATGCCATTGTCACTTTTGTAGTTTTCCTCTGCAGATTTGTTATCTTATCTCTTAGGGGAGAGGAACTTCATTTCCAACCTTTTCATGGCTGCTTAGATGGTTTCAATGATGGTCTCTGATAACTTTAGGTCAGTGTGACAGTTTTTTGTTGGTGCTATGGGGAGTTCTTTGGGTGAGGGAGTGGTTAGGCCCAATTTCTTTGAGAGTACAGCCATAATGCTCTGATCTGAAGTTTTTTAAATCACTTAGATGTCCACCACTGCCACTGGTTTCTGTGGGCTCGGGCTGCAGTGGCTTTGGCTTGAAAAAGTATTGTCTTTTTAGACAATGCCGGTCTCCCAGCAAAGCCTCTTTTCAGGCTACTTTAGAAGTAGCTGAAATAAGTAAATCAAATCAATGAGAAGAGATGGATTGAAAGGCATTTCTAATTACAAGAAAATCCTTTGCCAACTTTTTAATGCTGGGTCAAATTTTGTCTGCTCCCGTGTTAAGTATTAAGGCAATACAGGTTTTATTTGGAGTTCTTTTGAAGCAGATATATTTTTCAATGCTACTTCAACCACCAAGAAATTTGGCAAATGTTGTTCTGACACAATTGGTCACATGCACGCACATACAGCCTGGATCCCAGGTGGCTGTGTTTTTTTGTTCAGTATGCCAAATTTTCCAACGCAGTCAAGGTTTGAGCCCTGGCTATAACGCTGCCTATTGTGTTTCTGGGAGCTCTATGGGACAATGCGTATTGAATACGTATCGCCCCGGATGAAGGGTGGCATCTTTAATGCTTTTGCAAATTGCTTGAGCAAGTATGGGACCTGCAAAACCAACCTGAAGGCAGCTGACAGATATGCATGTTTTCACACTTACTAATTTGACTGACTTTCTGGCTGGACATGCAGTGTGGAGAAAAAGAAACTGAATTCCGTGCCTGAGAAAGTCTAGGAGAAAAACTTGCCTCAATCTTCTGCACTCTGGCGCCTGTCTGGAGTCGCTATGACAAGACAGGGTTGTGTCTACAACTGGTTATTATGGAGAATAGCAGGGATGAAGGAAATGCTGGCCCGGGACGCGAATCATTCAGTCAATACTTGTTTTGTCTATGGTTTCTTCCAGCCTCTATCCAATGGCGCTTTCAAGACTCCAACCTAGACTGAGTTGTGGATTCCATCTGTTACTGTTTAGTACTAGTCAAGATCCATAATGAAGATCTTTTATTTTAGTTTTGTCATGCTAGCAAACCCAAAGGGGGGGGGGATAATACTTCAGCAATAATTGCAGGTGAGCTGTTTTCATGTGGCGTCCAGTTATTCCGCTCAAGAAAGTATTATACTCGAGGCAGTGGCTTGTTAAATGTTAGATACAGTTCCATAGATACAGTTCCATCCCAAACCCAACCCTGTTCTCTTTATTGTGTCCTACTTCTAAACAGAGCAGTATGGCCAAAGGTAACACACTAACTACATAAGAATCAGTGTACTTTTTGGCACACATCAACATTGAGTCATTGATAGGCAGGCTCTTAGAGTTTGTAATGCCATGGCCACAGTCGCATTATTCCCAAGGGGGTGGTGTGGGGTGGGGGGTGTTAGGGGGACATTTCCTCCCAATGTTCCCCTGAGCATTTATTCCGGTGTTTTTATGTATGGCCTTTGCCAGTTTGTTTTGTTTTCGTCAGGCCTACTGGCAGTTTCCCTCTGCTCCTGTCTCCTGCTAGTTGTCCTGGTTTCGACCCTTCTACATTTGCCTAACCAATCTGGTTAGTTAGTTAGTTGTCTGCATCTGGGTCTTACCTGAGAACGTGATACATTTTCTTTCATCTGAATAGAATAAAAGTTCCAATAACATGTTGCAAATTCTCCAAGCTGTAAAGAACTGCAAGTGATTGAACTGCAAGTGATTGAACTGCAAGTGATTGAACTGCAAGTTTATCACAACTCCAGTTGATAAAATCTTCTTCTTTGAATTGAGGATTCATGAATTGCAATCAAAGTGTCCATAGGTCATTACATGAACCCTGTCATTGTTTATGAAACCTCGTCGACCGGATCCAAATGCAGTTTGTTGTTGCCAGAGGGAACACAAGACAGGTGAAGCATCATAAAGTGTCTCTGTCAGGTGTTGGGCTCCAACGAGCCGCCAGAACAGCTTCAGTGTGACTTGACATACATTCTTAGTCTCTGGAACTTCACTAGAGAGATGGAACACCACTCTTCCAAAAGATATTCCCTCATTTGGTGTTTTTACGATGGGGGTCTTAAAGAGTCACCCAAAGTCACAGTCAACTGGACATGCTCAGAATGTTTATATATGCCACAGAGCATGATGGGATAGCATCAAGGACACCTGTAATGTCAATTGCAATCGTTATGTTTCTCTGCTCATTTATTCAAGTTTTTGCCTTCAACTTGTTACCCCTCAGCAAATTGTCTGATATTCTTCGGAAAACCCAATGTATGCCTTCTTACATCATCCCAGACCTCACATCATAGCATGCCACATTGACAGCACTTATTCTTCCCTGCAGTAAAGATTATAACTTCACAGACATTATATGTCCCCCCACCAACGTTAGTCTTAGGGGAAAATAAATCAGAGCTCTGCAGTGCACCTGTGACATGAATTCCCCGAGCGTGTGTGTGGGTGTTTGGTGGAGGCAGGGCACAGGGGTCAGATGTATGGTTTTCCGTGCCGTGTCAACATTACTAACGCCAGATTGGCTATTAGTTGAAAATTGTGTGTACGTGCATGCCAGCACACACACACACACACGCACACACACACAGACACACACACACTTTATATCTTTTCTCTCAGTATCCACATGCTCTGTGTCATGGAGGTCAAAGACATATGGTTTATTCTTTGTAATGTCAACTTGTGTTTAGGTAATGTTTACTATTGCTAGCTGTTTGAAGCAGTGTCCCGAAGGCTCAAGCAGTGGCAACAAGCAGATGCACTGCATAATAAAACAGGTTGAATCTAAACCTAGTGAATACATTTGATATTGGTTGACATATTTTGACATTCCTGTTAGAAGCTATCTTTGTGACAAGACAGCTGTAACATATTAAGTTCTATGTTTCATTTATAATCAGATTTAAACCACACATGTTATTTACAAGCTATTTGAAAATTGTTGAATAATTGTTTCATGAGTCTGATATAAGCCTGAGTATGCTTTTGTGGCATTTCAGACTGAGAAATTATGTTTGTGTCTGCAAATGTTTTAGTAGGGAGGAACAAAAATCCTCACCATTCAACCTCGTGAGTTAATTTTTGCCGTTCCCTGTGATAAAAAAAGACTAAAAGTGTAGAGTAAAAGTTACAATTAGGAGTTATTGTTAAAATTTGGGTTAATGATAATCCTGGAGAGTTTGTGTGTTTATTTTTATTTGAATGTTGAGTGTATTTACACTCCTACCATGCAGAACAGTGACAATACAGTATTTCAGGAAGATTAAGACTGGGCTACAGTCTGCACACAACTTCTGATAGTAATTCAATCACATGAAATATGCAACTAATCCAAACAGGGGAAAACATGGAAAACATGTTTGGTCGTCTTTACAGAATTTCATTTATTTACAACGGGGTGAAAACACATGTCATTCGGAAACGTTGCGCGAAAACGGTCTCCTTTTGTTGCAGGTCTTTAAATGGCCTTAAATGCTTTACTAGAAGTAGAGATGAAACAGAACATTTTACAGATGACAAGTATCTGCAAGCCCACTTGCATAAGAAGTTCAAAATTAGTAAGCGTATGATAAGGCTAATCATTAAAGAAAATGCATAACACCAACCCCCTCTGTAAATCAGCCACGAGATACTATGCATCTATGTGTAGGCACATCCACACGTCCCCATCCCCGTTTCTGTGTCAGCCAGTGATGCGGTTTTAATTGTCACACTTTTAAAGGTCAAATGTATAACACCCACCCGTTGCTTGAATCATGTGACCTCAATCGAGGCAATTAACGGTGCCTAGGTTGGTTCTGCGGGCTACGGATTTCCTCCTCCACAACTCGCCATCCATAACCCCCAAACTGGCCTTCCTATCACACCCATGATTGGATGCAGATGGGTTGGTGTATTATTAAAACCAATTGGGTTTCCTTGTTCGGCTGTTTATCTGTTTAGAAAACCATGCACTCATTTATCAGCCAATCACGGGCGGTGCGTGGCCTTCCAGGGTGTTGTACAGTGCGCCCCCCCCCCCCCCCCCCCCCCCCCCCCCCCCC
>JACXGK010007306.1:0-25702 GCA_016801125.1 Novumbra hubbsi | reverse complement strand
GTTTTTTTGTTTGTAATTATTTATTATTATTATTATTTGTAATTATTTAGACGCTGACAAGGATTTTGTTGTTTCTGTTTCATTCTTCAGCACTTTGGATTTTAAATTTATATGGGGTTAAATTACTGTCTGTCAGTTTTATTTGATGGTATTTGATATCCCTAGATCAGCGGTGCCCAAACTTTTTCCTTTGAAGGGCCAAAAATGAAGCTTGACTGAGGGCCGTGGGCTGAAAGTAATGTTGCTGTATTATATAATAAGGCTTGGTGGGCCAAATCAAAGGTTTGCGTGGGCCACCCCTGCCCTAGATGAACCATTTAAGAAATAACATAATTTATATATATTTTTGTATATATCTCTCCATTTACGAGCTCCAAAGATATTTGACCAATTAGCTTCAAAGCTTACTAGGCTGGGGTGTTTGTTTGCATTCTTAGTGCATGCACGATAGAGCTGTCAATGTCTATTATTGATTCTAAGCTTTGCCTTTGCATTTGGAGTCAGTGGCTGATGTCAGACAACACAAGGACCAAAGACGTGTCAGTGTAAGTCAAGCTAGCCATCATGAAGCAGAACAATTATATTAAATCTGTTAGAAACTCAATGAAAATATTTTGGATGAGACAAAATCAAACGTTTTATGCATAATGCAGAATAAAGTAAGCACTTTTTTGCTCAGACAGATCAGGAACACTCTCCAGGAAGTAATGTTTGCACTCCAGCCTCTGTAGATTGGGTGGTGAGGTTGGTTGGTTGGGTGTCAATGGACATCACTTTACCTCACAGACCATGACCCCTAACATGCTGCTAAACCAACAAAGTAGTTTCTCAGGGTCAAAACGTGTAATGTTCTTGACTAGCCAATTAAGCCTGTGTTGCATTAGCTATAGACCAGACTGAAGGCCAAAATATCCTGAAACAAACTGTAACGGACGTGTACTGCATTGCAGTCCTAGCAGAGCATTGCTCGGGAAGATGACCATTGTGGGATGAGGTGCTAATTGACTGCAAAGGAACAAATAGTAAAGATGTTGAAGTTATATAAAATTATGTTGTTTGTACAATTTATTTGCTCCCCCCTAAATGGGGTTGGTTTGATTTATAAATAGGGTTATAACGTTCTACATGGTTAATGGTTTATGGATATAAATACCCAAAATTAAAATTGACTGTCTGAACTTGAACTTTTTGGTCAATGTTTCATTCAAAATCCAATATAATGTACAAAATATATATACATATTGTGACTAAACCCAAGTATTTGCTAAATATAGGGTTCCTTAATTCCTTAATTTAAAATGTATGTTAGGTTATAAATGTAACTCCACTGCTAGTGTGTTGTAATTACTTCTAAATCCTTACTAATACTTCCATTTCAAACATAAGTTCACCACAAGCACGGCTTTGTCTATTAAAGGTTAGGCAAGGGTAAAACTTAATTATGTTAAGTGTGAGAAATGGGGTTAGCATCAAGCATTGTGGCCAGGGTTACATTTTAGGTTTAGGTTCAGTTTAGACATAGAAGCTAGCTTATACATGCGCTAGTGTGTGACCGCATTGAGAAACACAATTTAACCATCCACTCATCTCTCTGTCTGCTCTTTCCACGAACATTCAGCCTTAATTTCAGCTCGCTGTGTGACACCCCAATGATGGATGTCTCCCAGTCCCAATCTGGTGGGGGCAGGCAGGGAAGGCGTCGCTCCAGAACAAAAACTGTGTCCCAAATGGCACCTTGTTTCCTAAAACAAAATGCACTGGCATTATAACTTAGGAAAAGGGGGCTTTTTGGGTCATAACCAGTTTGATGGCAAATGGGCTGGAATTACAGATGCTGAACCCATCACTTCTCTGTGTCAGATTCAGTTTGCAGACCTGTTCTGATGAATGACATGAATAGGCTTTTTTACATTTTGCACTCAGCTGCAGGCATGTCATATTTTCCTGTCTTCCTCCTCATCTAGGCGGAAGAATTTCTGAATGGTTTGGTGTGTGTGTTCTACTACAAAATTCCTCCAAATACTCCAATTATAGTACTCCATGGAAAACACACTGAAGTGGGGATGTTTTTCACTTCTAGAAAGGCTATTTTTGTTTTAGGTATTTGGGTTCGAATTGGGATGAGGGGTTAGTGTTTTGGATGAATTATTTTGTAGTTAAGGCTAACTTTAGAATACAGGGTGGGATATCAGGGTTAGGGTTAAGTTTGGGGTCAGGGCTTTGAAAATTTTTTATTTTTAAAGACAATCCTTTGCTTCATCTTATAATGACCTTTAATGAACTACAAGGCTGTTTGAAGTAGCAACCATTAACATGCTCTGTGCATAATGTCTCTGCTCTAAGTTAAATGTTTCTGATACAGATGAGCTCTGCATGGCCAATTTAAAATACACCATACTGTATGCACTATATTTTTATACACAAAAGAACTAAACAATAGTTCACAGTGCACTATATATATAAACAAGAAACAATAACATTATCAATTAAAAGATTCTTTAACATCCATTTGAATTGCCCAAGAGACAATAATTCATCAATTTTTTCAATAAACCGAAGATGAGAAGTGAAACGTTTCAAGTGATTTTCTGAGTTTGCAATTCCTGAGCTTCAGTAGCTTATTCTTCTGTATATCAGCAGTATTTTATGCATGATAACTTTATGAATATGACATAGGGCATGAAACAGCATGCTTTTTCATGCAGAGGTGCTTTATCATACAGAGATTGGCCATGCAGAGATTGGCCATGCAGAGTGATGAAACCCGTAATGCACTATTATCAACTGGATGCAGTCTTTGTTACAACGGAAACTACGTTGCCAGTTCTTTAGGTCTTTATTGGTTAACTAACCTGGCCACCCTGCTATTGATGCAGTGCAGCAGTGGTAATTCGGTTAAAGTGGTCTGCTGTTGTTTCCTTATTTATTGTGAGTTTCTTCAGTCTTCCACTGTAAATGTCTTCCTTTGCTTATTAAGTCGTTTGTGATTGCTGAGGTCATGATGAGGTGTGATGTTTGTAAGCCCAATGCTTTGACCATTTAAGATTATTTTAGAAAAATTTTGTTCTCATAATGTTTTACTTGAATTCGATTGACTCCTCTTTAGTCCTTATGTCGACACCAATGTTGACGCATGTCAGACACCAGTTGCCAACTCCTGTAAAGGCAAAGCCGAGCATCAAGACTAGACATTTACTGCTTGCACCTTTTTTGTGCTCTGAATCAGAGGAACAAAGTATTGTCCCTTACTAAACACTAAAATATTTAAATGTTGACAACAATGCTGTACATTTAGCCTCAGTATCATGAACTGTAAATTAATTTCTTAGGACTTATTAAAAATAAAATTCCAACTTTTGTCATTTTAGTATGGAGATTATTATGGAGTTAAATTTAGAGCCAAAACAAGAAATATTTTTGTTTTACTGTACAGTTAATAACTTCAAACTCATTGCATAGATGGTGTTATGACCAGGTCTAAAACCCAATTAATTGACACTTAGAATCTAATGAGTTAATAGGTATTTCAGTTGAGTGTTCACATTGTTTAGCTAGACATAATAGTTTTGGTATGGGGTTCTGATTATTTATCACATTTGTGGGGGGGGAGCACATCAGCCACATTCCAGATCCTGGGGAAGTTACCCGAAGAAATGATATGTTCAATTCTGCAATAGGATGTACAGAAAGTTGCGACAAGGTAGCTGTTGAAATGAAAACATGGGTCAAACTATAATGTTATTTTTGATTAAAAAGCATCACTTGTCTCGTTGCATACAGACACTATGAAATGTCCTCTCTTCCTCTCTAGACTGCAGGTGTTTTGGGGGCTGCAGAGCTACCAACAGGAGTAAGAGTGACATCAACTGTATCACCAACAGAGTGAATGACATACATGAGATGAGTGAAAGGCCACTATTTATGGAAATGAACATTACCCATAATCCCAGTAATCACTTGGGGCCAATGGCCAATCCGGAAGACCTCATACTGACAATTGAAGAGACTTTACAGGTGCCTTGTGATATGTACAATGGGACCTAAGCCTTGAATAAATGGTCGTCTGATGTTGGATTCTTCCCCAAGAGTAACGAAGGAGCCAGTTTGCCTGTGTTTCCTTCCAAAAATGGGCCAACAAACCAAACAAAATATCCACTGTCTATCACATTCAGTACAGCAGTGGAATCGACTGATTTTTGGCTGAGGAGAGGTTGTTTTAATTAAAACAGAGTGATTATGTGTTTTGCAGAACTGGATGCAAATGTTTTAATTCATTCATGACTGAGGAAAATTGTGCATTGATGATTTTTCCGAATGTACTCGCAATCTTTGTGGCTTGTTGTTGGTAAGCTCTACACTGTACACACTGACATTTCTAAACATGATCTAAATGTATCCGTGTGACACACAAGCGTATACACTACTCAATAACTATCATTAACCTAACTTTTATGTCTAATTTTAACCTAATGCTAAACTTTACCCCTGTGGCAGAACCCTTATTTTAAACCAAACTATTAAACTAACCTAAGATATCGTCTTTCTTCCCCACGTTTGTGCTATATGCAGGATCTCAATTTATTCATAAAAAAAAAAACTTTATACATTCTAGTTTTTTTTGTCAATTGACACTAACTTATGATTTGTGAAACCTGTTCATTTGTTGTCTGGAAAGTGTGATTTGTATTAAACAATGTATGTATACTACACAATGTGCAAATGCATTTCACACACAATTTAATTGAGGATTATTTATTTCACTTTGGAAATATTTCACTTTTAGCTCTTACTTAGACTGTCATTTATGGTTCCTTTTGCTTCAATTTCAACAAGATCTAACTGTTCCAGTTTTATTAGCCTTTATTATGTAAAGCAGTGGGAGTTTCCCAAATAGCACCCAATGATCTTGAAGCCTTTCATTCTGTATTATCTCACTATTAAGGGCTAAAAGCTTCTGCTATTGTATGCGTGGACTGTGCCATTCAGCCAGAGTGACTTCAAAGCAGCTTCTCTCCTATTGTACTGCTTTATGTTTTCTATCACGACTAGAAACGTTGGTTGAAATGGTAGCACTTTATAATATCTATGTAATAATGCATGTATGATGGATTTGTAAATAATTCACTCATATTTTATTAGGATAAAATGTGTCCCTGAACTTTTGAGATTATGTATCGTTCTCTCTTAAGAGAATTCTGTGCAGGACATTTTCCCTGTTGGATTCATAGCATTGCTTTGAAGTTTTATGGGGTACTTGTAAATGAATAAGGACATGTACGCACAGGTATATACACACACGTTATGTCTGTAAAATGAGTTGATGTTGACCTATACAACTGAATAATCCACGAAAATGAAAATGAAAGGCAGGCCAGTATTGACCGTAAACCACTATTAAACACAAAAACCAGCCAGTGTGATACATTCATTATGGAAGCCAATGAAATGTGAATAATTACAAAAATGCAGACTACAAAATTCAATCTCTACTTGCTATAATAGATCTAGCTATCTAGTATATAGTGGTTAGGGTTCGGGTTCGGTCAAAGAGTACTTCAGTCCCTAGGATATTTTAACCCCTCGCATTTTCGCTAAGGTCTTAGCTGGTAAAATGTGTATACCATAAGGAAAATGGCTTTGTATTATAGATTGCTGTTTAATATTGCTGTTTTAAATGTTATATATGAATATAACATTAACTGCAAACTAGGTTGAAGCTTACCCACTGGGTTCACTTGTATGCATGCCAAATACACTTCAATATTTGAAAAGATTATCTCACCAGAGAAAATCCTCCTTACATTCAATGTCAGGGTAAAGGTCCTTAATATGTCTGTCCATAATATAAATTGAGCGGTTTGGATGATTATCAGACTTGAAATATGGATAAAACAATAATCAATGTTTCTTAGGACTCAGAGAGGAGGACATTGTGGAGATATTTCCTGTTGAAGATAGCAGACAGATCTAGGAGATTGGGCAAGAATATGAGCCTTTCTGAGTCAGATGAAAGCCTCAGTTGAGCTGAGTCTCAGATGAGTGAAAATGGCAAAGGGTTGGGATTAGAGGAAGGAGCTTTAAATATGGATATACATAAAGTATGATAGATAGCAGTAGATAAAAGAAAGAGGTCAGAAGTTTGTTTTCTTCCAACTTTGCTTGGCTGGAAATGTGTTAGGAGAGCTTGCACTGAGTCCTTTAAGCATGGAGAGAGAGGGAGGGCTGATCCATCTGGGAGGTAAAAAGGACTATGAGAGTCAGAGGATATGGGAAGGGATGAGAGAGTTGGAAAAGCAGAAATAAGTGACAAATGGGAAAAGGATTTGGCCGATGGGAGAGATGATAGAATAGAAGAAGAGAGATTAGTAGGGGAGAGAGAACAATATTGCAACGTTGCATGACCGTCTGGGAAGTAGCTGAGGGTAGGTGGGGGTGAGAGTGAGAGAGATCAATCAGTGACCCGGAGGTGGTTGCTATAAGATTTCTCAACAGACCAGTAAAGATTAGGTCAAGCACATTGCCGTCCTTTTGAGTGGCAGGCCATTCAACAAGGCTGAGGTTATTACACACGAACAATTACCCAGGAAGATTCAAAGACTCTGAAAACCAATTACAAAAAGGTTCTTGGAGTACCTTTCACTTTTGACCTGGGGTTAACTCCTATAAGTTTGTCAAGGATAAATGTCCAAGGGTATTGTAAAAACCTAACCTATCTGCTCAAAAGTCTGAAGTCGAGTCCCAAAAGGTTCTTAAGATGGTTCCGTTGGAAACCGTTCAAAGTAATCTGAAGAACCCTTTTGAAATGTTATCTAAAGAATGAATATGGATTTCCCCATGGTTTCAATGTGAAGAACCCTTAAAAGATCCTGCAAAAACCAGTGTACAATTGCTTGAAGCACATGTTGAGACAATTCTGGTTTTTGCTAGGTGTATGCTATCATTGCTAATAAGTACAACAAATCATTTGAACAGTTAAGGACCTAGGTTCTGCTCTTCAATAACTGGCAATATACAAAAAGTGGCTAAATTCATATGAAATTGTCAAAGAAGGTCAATGTTAAATGTTGGTCTCCAAAGTCAATATAAAATATATAGATAAAAATGGGCAAATCACTTTGATTAAAAACTTTGTGGGTCACTATATAGCTTTGTTTTTTTCCAGCTACCACGCATCCACTTTTGACAGAGAAGAATCGGGCAAATGTGTTCAACGTGTTGTAGAGGTTCTCTGTGAAATACACTGTGTTCTAGATATGGGCCCCTGCCGGCTCCCAGTCAGGGGCAACTTTCTTAAAATGGTCATTTCTTAAAATGAGAATATGTTCTCAGTCATAATAAGAGTGAAGAAAAAAACTTTAAACCCGGTAGGGAAGATATTATGCTGTCTCTTAAAAACTCTCTCCCTACACTTCTCTCTCTCACACACACACACACACACACACACACACACACACACACACACACTCTTCTCTCGCACCTTCTGTTTCCCCTCCATCTAACTCCAACCAAACTCGATATGAGATCGGTATTAGTTTAAAACTACTACCATCTCCTTTGAACAGGTGGTTTTTGAGAAAGTTACAGTTAGCTTTGGATTTGGTGCAATAAACTCTAAAATGTTAGTTTGAGAAGCTGGACTCAACATGATGAACCCACACACAAGCTATACCTTTCTCCCACCCTTCCGCTATCCCTGACCTAACTGGCCCCCTTTATACAACCCCTTTATCTCAAACCTTTTACGTTTAGAATATAGAGTACCGTATATGAAGGCCCCTGCAGAGATACCTTCCATCAGGACCTCATCATGGGTCCCTGCCGAGCTACCTTCCATTGGGACCTCGTCAGGGGCAGTATACGAAGGCCCCTGCAGAGATACCTTCCATCAGGACCTCTTCAGGGGCAGTATATGAAGGCCCCTGGGAGATACCTTCCATCAGGACCTCTTCAGGGGCAGTATATGAAGGCCCCTGCAAAGATACCTTCCATCAGGACCTCTTCAGGGGCAGTATATGAAGGCCCCTGCAGAGATACCTTCCATCAGGACCTCTTCAGGGGCAGTATATGAAGGCCCCTGCAGAGATACCTTCCATCAGGACCTCTTCAGGGGCAGTATATGAAGGCCCCAGCAGAGATACCTTCCATCAGGACCTCTTCAGGGGCAGTAGATGATGTCCCCTGCAAAGCTGCTCTGGGTCAAAGCTGAATGAGAAGCTGAGGAAGCAACAGAGGAGGCAGAAGATGGAGCAGCCCCAAGGGACAGGTCTGCACCGCTGCACCAGACCGCCTTTCATTCCGCACCACCCCAGCACGGTTGGAGACATGGGACAAGAAGAGTAACAACCACCCACACCCATTCTTTACAACCCTCCCTTCCTCCGCTTTAACTTCTGGTAAGGGACAACGCCACTTGGCTCATCACAGAAGTAAGTTAAAGACATTAAGACAAAGTAAGAACCCATTTGTGCACTTTGCACATGCTAATATCTCTGAACAGACCAACATTCATCAAGAATTGTCTGGGTAAGCGCTGCAGATTTTGTTTTTACATAAACTTGATTTCAGAATCTAATGAGAGTCCCTTGAGATTTCACCCAATTTCAAAGAATATCCCAGATGACACCCCAATAGTCCGCTATACTGTAGTAAGGTACTGCTCTCTAGTGGTGGGTGTAGAAAATATGACTATACACTTGAAGTGTATAAGTCCCTCAAACATGAAGTTTGCACAATGCTCTTGGAAAATAGAATGTTGTGCAAACGTTAACATGCAAGTCAGGAGAAGGTTCAAACAACCATCACAGGGCCCCTGAGACAGAACATACCTGCTCTGTTGGGGGAGTGGCTTTGTGTGGTCACTATCAGCCCTCCCAGAGATCTGGTTTACATCACT
The DNA here is from genome assembly GCA_016801125.1 of Novumbra hubbsi. NCBI lineage: Eukaryota > Metazoa > Chordata > Actinopteri > Esociformes > Umbridae > Novumbra > Novumbra hubbsi. Next base: position 16,809 of record JACXGK010007306.1, on the reverse strand, counting down.
TAACGCCAGGAGTGACTGGTAATATGTACAACTCCTGTGACTGACATTTTGTGTTTAATGTATCAGCAATTTCAGAGCAAACTTATTTTTTTATGTTGTAAAATATGTGTTTTGGAAGAGCAGATTAAACTAGAAAAAGTAAAATTTCTGTCTCCAGCTGTATCCGGTGTTCAGTAACTTGCAATAAGTTAACACAGCTATCTCCCGCATAACCCCCCCCTCCCCCAGAAAAACGGGCAAAAAAGTTGCAAAATAACTTCACCCTTACCTCTGACAAAGTAAGTCCCATTGTCAAAGGCAGTGCCCTTTCTTTGACGCTATACACCTTACCATTGCTAGTTAGAATTACTTGAATACTTTACTTTATAGCCTTTTGCTATAATAAATATCGGAATACATATGTGAGATAATAGTAGTGTGGCTTGCCATAGCAAGCACACTAATAACTGGGGGATCCGCCATTTTGACTACACTTTAGCTAGTGTAATTACAAAGATCAGCCAGCAGATGATGCCATCAGTGTTTATTAGGGTTTCTCCTTGATCAGTGGTTTTTTTGTATCTAGTTATTATGTACAGTCATCCAAACCTAACTCAATCTCTTTTATTATTGACTACATCTATTTTCTTATTCTGATATTAAAACATTTCTTTTTTGATCCATCTTGCAAGATTTATAATAATTCTTTATTAGTTGGTTGTACTTATTTTAACCCCAGTGGTCAATTTACTTTTGCCCTCGGTCCAATGGACCACGTTGTCCTTCACTCCCCTGACTAACATGGTTGCTGCCTGTAAAAAAAGGTCTGTGTTGAGCGAGCAGAGTGATAAGAAACAGAGCACCCTGTCAAGATGTGCATCCGGGGACATTGCTGATTTGTCTTTAGTTAATGCACCGCCTAAATATGGCAAGAGCTCCCCGTTACCGTGAACGGTGGAACATCTCATCCTGCAGTGTTCCTCGTTACAGTGATCAGTGGAACATTTCCTCTTGCAGTGTTCTCAGTTACGGTGACCAGTAGAACATCTCATCCTGCAGTGTTCCCAGTTCTGGTGATCAGTGGAACATCTCTTCCTGCAGTGTTCCTAGTTACGGTGATCAGTGGAACATTTCCTCTTGCAGTGTTCTCAGTTACGGTGACCAGTAGAACATCTCATCCTGCAGTGTTCCCAGTTATGGTGATCAGTGGAACATCTCTTCCTGCAGTGTTCTCAGTTACGGTGATCAGTGGAACATCTCCTCCTGCAGCGTTCCCATTTACGGTGATCATTGGAACATCTCATCCTGCAGTATTCTCAGTTACGGTGATCAGTGGAACATCTCCTCCTGCAGTGTTCCCATTTAGGGTGATCAGTGGAACATCTCCTCCTGCAGTGTTCCTAGTTAGGGTGATCAGTGGAACATCTCTTCCTGCAGTGTTCCCAGTTATGGTGATCAGTGGAACATCTCCTCCTGCAGTGTTCCCAGTTAGGGTGATCAGTGGAACATCTCTTCCTGCAGTGTTCCCAGTTAGGGGGATCAGTGGAACATCTCATCCTGCAGTAATCCCAGTTACGGTAATCATTATTCCTCAAAGATTTCAAACTCAAATGCACCCTGTCAGAGGAGCCAATCTTTTTGAAACTTCAAACATATTATTAGATCACACAGTTATGTCCATGTGGATCAGGATCTTTATAAAGCATGACATATGGTTGTAGATGCTTTGTAAATTAAAATTCATATTGGGTTAGGGTTGGGTTAGTGTTCAAGCGTTAGTAAGTATTACAAAGGTATTATGATGTATTTATAGGCCGAACCTAATTTTAATCAGATTTACGGAATCCCAGCTACACTTCGTATAATCAATCAGTTTAGTACCATCTAAAGAATTAAATGGAATAAGAATTTATTCATGTCAGTATTGGAACACAGAACCCGTCTGGATTACAACATCTACCATTTAGAAAAATGCTTTTTTTTGTGACTGAAGTTACAGCATGATGTATATTTTTAAAACTAACATTTGTATTTGGCGAAACCTTTCAATTTCCTAGCTGGAAAGAGTTAATGCCAGACCGTTGACTCTTATTGCTTCCAGGCCATTGCTGTAAATGACGTTCAGAGTTTGGAATGTGTTCTTGGCTAACTGACGTGGTAAAATAATGTATAGTAAATAAATAATCCTCTATTCCTCTCCGAACCTCTTCCACACCTTTTCTTCATTCACCTCCACAGCAACCTCAGAAAGATTAGGAATTGATTAAAGTCTTCTAAGATAAGAGGTGACATTTTGATAATGCAAATGAGAATGCGCAAATGTCTCTATATGCTATTCTGCTCTATTGAACTGGTTCAACTGTTAATCCAGCTACAGTATGCTTGATATGTTTGGTTCCTTTTCTGGCTAATGAGTCGATTGGAATAATAGATTTTCCTTTCAATATCACTTTGCTTAGAATATTTTGAATCTTTTACTCTTTCATAAACTAAAGTATTTATAAACTTAATCTTTCTTTTAAGTTTCAATTGCATCAATAGTTCTCAAATGTCTCAGTTAGAAAAATGTGTTGGAACTGTCTTGCTGCCGAAACAGTATCACATATTGTGAAATAAAATCATGCCAGGCTTGGATTGTTGTGAATGAAATCGGAACAGTGCAAAACTCAATTCTCTTCTTGCTGTGAAAAGTGGCTTTGTGTATGGACGTTTAATGGAGCTGTGGATGCACTGTAGATGTGAAATTCACATTTAAGCCTCGAAACTGTGGAACCTTGTTTGTAGTGTAATTGCCGTAAAGATCAGATTTTCATGCAGAATTGAAGGCTTTGCATTAGAACTTTGTTAAATCAATACGAAGATTGGCTTCATTCGTAAAATTACTTTATTGCAATTTATTACGTACATGAATGAGTGCCTTTTATGAGTAAGCCTCCACAGGCTTGTTGAATCATGTAAGTGCTGTAAATAATTTACTTGTTGAATTGGCAATAATACATGTTGTACCACAAAGGCGCCTGCACCCCTTAAATAAGCGACGCACCAACGCCCCCAAGAGAGAAAGCCAGTAGCTTCCAGGAATGTCCCGTCCCTTCACACCTGCCTCCTATTAGAACCTAGTCCGGGGAGGCTTTTACTGACTCCCAGGGAGCAGCTCGGGCCCGGGACCTAAAGCATTGACTGGGCCTCCATGCATGTGGAGGAAGGCAGCCAGAACCGCCAGCAACCGCTCCTCCCAAACCCCACCGGGACTCCACCCGTGTGGTGTTTGTGGGGTGTGTCCGTTTCATGGGTCTTCCAGTTACAATATGGTTGTCGTACACCTGTGCAACTGTCAACTGTGTGCGTGCAAACACAAATAAAAGTAGATATTTGTTGGTAAAACAAAAAAACAAGATTTTGTACTGCTCTACTGTATTGAAACCTTTAGTCGGCAGACAATTAAATAGACCAAAACACTCCACTTGTGGGATTAAAAGTGTGACGTAACTGAATCACATCTATTAATCATGAATGCGCCTGTGGTCTGGTCTATTCTATTCATAGCTGTCCAGCAGAATGGGTTTTAATGCAACACATTAGGATCAGCCCAATCCTTGGTGCTGTCGCAGGAAGGACCTCAGGAACAAGACCAAAGGTGTCAGCATTTGCAGGCAAAGTCTTGGAAGAATGATACGCATCATAACACACACACATACTATTAACCCATGGGACATTTTCTGTTCTATGTTTCCAACGTGGGTGTGTCTCGTACTTTTATCCAGACAAATACATGTATTGCTGAATGGGGAAGAGCAGCGCAGTGAAGAGTATGCCTGATGATTCATGACTGGCATGTGTTAATGTCAAATTAAATGAATTGACCTCAGATGCTACTCTGCTACAGCACGAGGACACAGACACACATGCATAAGTGTCCGCTCACTACTAAAACCGACCGCCTCTGACCTAACGACTCTCAAATAACAGCTAGAGACGCAGAGGTGTGACAGATAACATGAATTCCATCATACAACACACACACGCAATCCCTAAAAGCATCGCAGCATGATGATCGGAACTGATCAGTGCTTAAAAAAGGAGAAATACTAATGCATTTCATTGCATCTGATATGATTGACGGGCCCTGCTGTGCAATGACTGAAAAACTTGGCTTCAGAATACCATGAGCTCTCTGCTCATTACTGGCTGATACCGTCTGTGGCCCAAACGCCAACCCTAACCCTATAGCGGCCAGAAACGCACAAGCCGTGTGTAAAGTGCACTAAGTAGGGAAGTGGGTGCGGTTTGGGATGTAGACAGTAAGTCCTCACTGTAAATATCGTGATAGCCTTTTTTACACATGAGTGACAATTACTCATTTCCCAGCAGGGCTTGGCCATGGAAACCAGCGAATGCCATCCTTCATTTCTCCGTTTGTCACTTTCTCTCTCCCCCACTACACCCCCCCCTCCCCCGTCTTTTTGTCTTGCGCTCTCTCGCTCTTTATTTTTCTCTCCCCTCTTTGTATGTCTGCCCTGTTTGGCCTCTAACTCTTCATCTCTGTCCTTCTCCTTCAGTCTCATGCCGTTTCTCTTTCTTTCTCTTCACAGTGAGCAACATTTTGTGCAGGTGGTTTTAATAACTATAGCCATTAATCCCAAAGGAGGGGTGCATCTTTAAGAGCACACCAGCCCCATCCACATTGACATACTCCCACCTCCAGTTGTGTGCTGTTTATTATGGTCTACAAGGCAGTGGTATAAAGCATGGCGTTATAAAGGCAGTGGGTAGAGCATGGTGTTTTCAGGGCCAGAGTTGTGTATTTGGGTGTCAAGCTTTAATGAAGAGGGTTTTGGCCGCGGTCAATTAAACCCCTCACCTTCAAGATTTACCAATAGCATTATATAACGAACAAGCTAGCTACATATTTTCAAGCACGTGCATATGGACTTTGTCCCAACACATCTCCAAAAGGAAAAACCCTGCCTACTCAAACAAGCTATGAAAAGGCAAATGTTTCTTTTCAGTCCAGGCAGCCAAGCAGAATGATTAGATGCAATATTTCATTTTGTATTACAGTGAGGCCTTATTATTCAGCAGGAAATGTCAGAAAGACAAAAAAAAATATTTCTCTAAAATAATCAAGATTAATTCAAGATTAATCAATGATGATTTGGCATTGTGGAACTGGTTAGACTAACTACGATTAAACATTACACAAGACTAAAATAAAAACTCTAAAATGTGTTTAGTTATTTCCTTGCATTATGGTTGGAATTCAGTCTTGGTGTGATGTCGGAGTGAAGGAATGAACGGGACCAAACTGCAGGGTTGAGCTCATGAAGATCGTAGATTAATAAAGTTATCTCGTAGCACAACAAATGCCTCTCTTCTGGAGGTAGAATGAACATGGTGCTCGCAGGCACGAAAAAAATGATAGATGGGAAATGTTTCCCTTTCGATATACAATGCACCGTACGTCGGTACTGGCCACACGAAACACAGTGACAATAACACACACGGAGAAAAGACACACAGGGGCTTCAATACCCAACTAATTGGGTGCAGGTGTAAGGGATCAGGGAAGGGTGCCTTCACAGGACATGGGAAACAGGACAAACATAAACACAAAAACGATGGTCACTAGAAGGCCGGGGTGCCACGCGACAGGAGCAAGGCCCGCCACCAGGAGGCGACGTGACAGGACCCCCCCCCCCGACGCCGAGCTCCAGCTGTGCCTCGGTCGCCTGGCTCACAGAGCCCGTGCCCTGCGGCCGTTGGTCGACGGCACGAATAGGGATGGGGGGGAGAGACAGGAACCAGAGGTATGTTGTAGCGTGTAACTAACCCGATGTAATTACCCGCTGCTCCGGAATCTACTAACGCAAAGCACCGGGTGAGGGACGGAATCAGTGAAAACTAAACCGGTATTTGGAGGTGGTCTACAGACGGTTCCCACCGGATAATGGATCGCCTCACCTGTGATAGCGTAGGAGTGCCTCGTTTGTTCTGACCTTGCCCAGCTCCCTTCTGGTGTGCAGAGGCCTCCCGTGTCTGGTCCCGACGCGAGGGCGAGCCCACCTCCATCGCCTCGAACTCCGTTGGGCGATAGGAGTCCGGTACACGGCGCTGACCCCGGCTGGTCATGATGTTGTCTAACCGGGTAGCCATGGAGATGAGCTCCTCCAGGGACGCCGTGGCATCGCGACAGGCAAGCTCCTGCCGCACCCTCACGTCGAGACACACGAAAGGCGTCTTGTAGGGCACGCTCGTTCCACCTCTTTTATAGATTGAGACACCAGAACAATCAACAAGTACCCTAAAAACACTTCTAGCTATATTGCTACTTTGATAACAGGAAAACTAGTATTCTGAAGTGAGCACCACTATTTTGAGAGTCCCAAAAGGTTCTTTAGATTCTCTACAGATTATCTATGACTGTCATAACTGTGCTTGTAACTAGCTATCTATTAACTGTAACCTTAACTTTGATCCTAAGTTCAACCCTTACCCCAAAGCTTATTCTAAATGTATCTCAAACCCTAACTTTTCTAGTTGCCTATCAATTAATAATGAATACATCTACAAATCTCTAGATGTATTGTAACGGATGGTGCATCTTGTTTGATACAGATGTCCTGTTTATCAGATCCCATCTGTCTAATTTCTAGACCTGTGGCAATTGCCTATGACACTGACTTACTAATTTATTAGAAGTCAATTGCAACTAGCTTTATAACACCATCTGTGGAGTACCTGGTGTATAGTGAGCCAGACATGTATTAAAATGCCCCAAAGTGGTCCATTAACATTGTGCTGTCATGTGATAAAATCCCCATGATAATTGATGCAACTCTCCCAATAGCAAGCGATTGCAATGCATTCCGAGCTCAGCCCTGAAATCTAAACATTGATGGTAAGTAACTAATACAGTTTGTTTTGAGCAGTACTCAGTACCAGTAAGTTTGGACACACCTATGCAGGGTATTGACTGGTACTGTATATCTTTTGTGAAAGTCTTTACATAATCTGTGCTTAAAAACCACTGCAGTGAAAAACCACTGTACCTGCATAATTGACCAGTAGTAGTAGTAAACACAAACAAGCCTCAGCAGAACTGTAAACAGCATGAAACTCTAGAAATGGTCCAATGTACTACTATGGGGATATGCACACCTGTCGTCATGCTCCCCCCGACGTCTTTTATGGAACTTATGTAGAATCTATGCATTGTAATTCATGAACAAACCTTTCAAATAGCTGCAGCGATGGCGGAATGACAGCGTTTCACAACAATTACTGTTGGTCAAGCGAAGGCTTCTGATGTGAAATGGAAAAGCGACCCCCACCCTCTCATCCATCAGCGTCACCGAGACATGCAATTATCTCTCCTCAAATGAGCAATGGCAGACAGGGGCAAGTGAAATCTTTCTGCCATTTAATGGTAGCTAAAATGTTACACAGTTCTATGAATATCTGTTTATTTGAGAAAACATGCTGTATTGTGAATAGTGTAAGAAATCCTTGTCTTAATGTCTTTTTTCTTTTGTAACATTCCCCAAAAATGTGGTGTCATGTGGTGCACCAAAACTCAAGCTAGAAATCACTGAGGTAATGTCGAACAAGATCTATGGATCTATTTTCTTGTTCCTTTGTGTTTTTTGTTTGCCTATCTGTCTGTATTTATGTCTGTCTGTATCTATCTGCCAGTCAATATGTCTGTCTATCTGTATTTATGTCTATCTGCCAGTCCGTCTATCTGTATTTATGTCTATCTGCCGTATGTCTGTCTATATGTCTGTATATGTGTCTGTCTGTATCTATCTGCCAGTCTGTATGTCTGCCTATCTGTCTGTATTTTTGTCTGTCTATGTCAATTTGCCAGTCCGTTTATCTGTATGTATCTATCTGCCAGCCGTATGTCTGTCTATCTGTCTGTATTTATGTCTGTCTGTATCTAACTGCCAATTCGTCTGTCTGCCTATCTGTCTCTATTTATGTCTGTCTGTATCTACAGTAATTTAAAAAAGTTAGGACACCCCATGAAATATTTAGTTCTTTTTTGAGAAATATGTTTAAATAAATATTTGATCTTCTGTCAAACAACATCTATAGATGAAGGTGATGTAATTTAACAAAAAACAATGAGATTTTAACAATGATAACATTTGTTTAACAAAAGATTTACAAAGATGCCATTTCCTACTAAGGAAAAAGTTAGAACATCCAATTGCCTAATGGCTAGAATTGCCCCCTTTGGCTGAAATAAACTCAATATGAATTGAATTCATAGTGGATTCTATGATAGTGAGCTGGCCAGGCCCTGCTGCTGCAAAGCAGCCCCAAACCATGACATTTTCACCCCTATGCTTCACAGTTGGTATGATGTTCTTGTGCTCAGATGCTGTCTTTGGTTTGCACCACACATGTCTTCTGTTGCTGTGCCAAAACAATTACATTTGTATTCATCTGTCCAAAGCATTTTTTTTCAGAGGTCCTGGTCTTTGTCTAGGTGTTCTCTGGCAAACTTTAGTATTGCCCTGATGTTTTTTTGGACCCGGCTTGAAACAGCTAGTGTTTCCTCCTTGCACAGCTCTTATGCAAATCAAATTGTGCCATCTCTTTCTTAATGTAGATGCATGTATTTTGACATCAACTGTGGCAAGAGCTAGCTGCAGGTCAAGAGATTACATTTTAGGATTGTTGGAGACTTCTTTAAGCATCTTGCGATCTGCTATTGGGCTGAACTTGATATGATGGCCTGACCTGGGCCTGTTGGCAGTTGTTTTAAATGTACTCCACAGTGTGTCCCAGACAGTGGAACGGCTGAGGAATTGCTCAAAAAGAAAGAAATGGAGAGTTCTGGAATGGCCATGTCAACGCCTGGATTGTTTGTTCAATAAATGTGATATAATTTATTTAACAAACGATTTATAAAGGTGCATCGCAATCGAATTAAGATTGTGTTAAAATGTCAATTACATCACTTATTATCCTTAGATATCCTTTGAAAGAAGAATAAATATTGATATATCCATGTGTCATAAAAGTTAATTAAATATTTCATGGGGTATCCTAATTTTTTCACATGACTGTCTGTATTTACCTGCCAGTCTGTATTTATGTCTGACTGTCTCTATCTGCCAGTCTGTCTATCTGCCTATCTGTCTGTATTAATGTATGTATCTACCTGCCAGTCTGTACGTCTGTATCTATTTGCCAGTCTGTCTGTCTGCCTATCTGTCTGTTTTAACCTGCCAGTTCGTCCATCTGTCTGTCTGTCTGTCTATCAGTCTGTATTTATGTCTGCCTGTTTTTCTGTGTCTACCTTCCAGTGCATCAGTCTGTCATTCTATCTGTCTGCATTTATGTCTGTCTTTCTGTATTTAACTGTCAGCCGATCTGTCTGTCAGTCAGTCAGTATTTCTGTCTTTCTGTATTTACCTGTCAGCCCATCGGTCTGTCAGTCAGTCAGTATGTCTGTCTTTCTGTATTTACCTGTCAGCCCATCTGTCTGACTGCATCAGTGTATGAATATGCTTTATATGAATGTGTCTTTTTGCATCTGTGTCTTTCTTTGTTGGAGTCTGTGCCTGTCTATATATCTGGTTCATTGTCTGACTATTTCTGTGTCTGTTTGTTTCTGTATTTGTCTGTTTCCATCATAGTGTATTGTCTGTTGCGGTCTGTATATTCAGTCTTAGTCTATGTAGCCCATCACTGGAGAAAACGGTCTAAAACACCACTATTCATAACCTGCCAAACTTGGTCCTGAGCCGGAATTATGCACATGTATGGATAATTGGCATGCACAGCTCACTGCTTTCCCACAAGTGATGCTTGGCATGGCAACATGTTTCCATGGAGACCAGCTCTGTTCTGGAACGTTTTGTTTTCTCCATTCCTTCTCCCTTCTCTTTCCGCTCCCTGCATGCACCAATACCTCCCATTAATAAAGACATGAACATAACATTATATACACACAAATATTACGTCCATTTCTATATAATCCTGTTAGTGTATACAGTATATAGTTAGGTATGTTCTTGTTTAGTTAGTCATGTTCATGTATACAGTATTTATAGTTAGCCATTGAAAAATCACACTGTTTGCAAGGCCATCAGGTTTGTTGCCATTGTCTTTTCTTATTTCACTTTGCTGCATGCAATGTAGTTGGTTCCTTCCTTTTTCTGTAGATGTCCTTGGACCTATTGTGTGGTGGTTCAGTAGCCTACAGTGGAGGACTGGACGCTGGGTGGGGGTCCTGATTTCGGTTTGCTCGCAGCGGTGGGATTGATGGGCAAGTCCTGCAGGCTCCTTTTTCCTCCTGCTCCCTATATTTCTCCCTTCTTTCTCTGAAGACAGGAGGTGTTTGTTGTAAATTGAAAAGTCAGAATTTTAGAATGTGATTTTATAAATACTAAACACTAATACGAAACGCTATCATCACCTGTATGTACCTGTAACATACTGCATATATGCTACCTGTAGTTCCTAAGGTCTAAAGCAGGGGTATTCAAATTAAGTGAGAATGTAGCATCTTGGAGTAGGGTTCCTGGGTCACAGGTTATTAGTGGAGGGGGCTCCTCACTGGAACCGTAGCTAGGCCAGGAAGTCCCTGTGATATTCAACGACTTCTTTAAGTAGATGTAGTTGTCTCTGCTGCCCCTGTGGCCCCTCCCCTTCTCGTTCTGACTCCTCTTCTCTCTCTTACTTCTCCTCTCTCTGATCCCTCTCGCTAACTCCTATCTCTGTGATTTTTTTCCAGCTTTCTGTCCTTCTGTGCTCATCCTCCTCTTTCCTTGTCCTAGTCTCTCTCTCATTCTGTTTTTAGATTTGTGGTGTCTCTTTCACATAAACAGTCCCTGGAGTTGTTCTAGACTGATATATGAGTCTTGCGGGGTGTGTATGTTTGTAGGTTGTGCTACATACATATAAAACTACGGTAATATTTGGTAAAACTACAAATATTTAACAACTTTCAATAAGCTGGCAATTTTAAGACAAAATATTATTTTTTAAATAGGGATATGTCCTAAGTGCAAGGTATAATATATCTTCTTAGACCAGCCATGCTGCACTAGTCATGGCAAATTTACATTGAACAAATGTGTTGAACAGGGCTGGAACACCGGTGACGCCTTGGAACAATCAACCCAATTAAATGGCTTGCTTGGGCAGTGCTCCAAAGGTTGCTCACTAGATTGTATTAATTGCAACATTGCGTGAGGGTGGCAGGAAAATTACATATTGAAACAAGATAAAATGATATTGATGTCTGGTTGTTGCTTGAAAATTGTCTTAGAGCTTACATTTTTTCTAAATGTACAATTGGGAAAATTTCAAAACCAAATTAATTGTAAGTGACTGGATTAATTTGGCAGTAATTGGATTAATTTGGCAGTGACTCAGCTATCCACTGTACATGTTCTGGGAATCAGGTAATTGCTGACTTAAATACCACACATCACTTCCTCCCACCATAGGAGATGTTTAATTGCTGGAGAGCTGGAGCCATTGTGTATCTTGCCCTCATACAACACACACTTGATGGGTGATTGTCTCATTGCACTGAACATCATAGTGTAGACATGGGTTTAAGTACTATTTTGAATAATTTCAAGTATTTTAAGATTACCTCTTGTAGAATTCGATGGACATGGTTTGCAGTCCTGGGACTTTTTATCCTTTTCAAGGCACATGCCAGTTCAGTGAAGCGCAAAAAAATATTTGGCAATTTTCGAATAGTGTTTGAACCCTAGTCTGAAGCAGCAGGCTGGATGAGCAGTGGCAGAATAATAAATGCATGTGCCTATTAAGAGCAAGCTTAAAGGTCATTGGCTCAGTGTCGCCCAGTTTCTTCTGTCATAATTCTCACACGTTAGGTATTATGTTCGTTTGCATTTAGAAACATCTACCATGTGACTTATGAAGTTAGGTTTGTTGTAATGAATCATACAATTATTATTCATATTTATATTATTAATATGACCAGGTAGTCATCGTAGTTTCAATTCTGAAGTCCGCTGTGGGCTGTCTTTAACGGCCCTTGTTGATAATGTGGATGGAACCTTGTAGAAGGTTTGGTGTTGTGATGGGCTCTCAAAATGGGATTGGTGGTAAAAAAAAAAATCTGTAGAGCTGTATTTTTTGCTATTTCATTGCAACAAACAGAATTTTCCAGTTATGCCTTTTCTCGTGTTACCAAGAAAAGAGTGTACAGTGGGGCAAAAAAGTATTTAGTCAGCCACCAATTGTGCAAGTTCTCCCACTGAAAAAGATGAGAGAGGCTTGTAATTTTCATCACAGGTACACCTCAACTATGACAGACAAAATGAAAAAGAAAATCCAGAAAATCACATTGTAGGATTTTTAATGAATTTATTAGCAAATTATGGTGGAAAATAAGTATTTGGTCACCTACAAACAAGCAAGATTTCTGGCTCTTACAGACCTGTAAATTCTCCATTAAGAGGCCCCTCCTCTGTCCTCCACTCGTTACCTGTATTAATGGCACCTGTTTGAACTTGTTATCCGTATAAAAGACACCTGTCCCCAACCTCAAACAGTCACACTCCAAACTCCACTATGGCCAAGACTAAAGAGCTGTCAAAGGACACCAGAAACAAAATTTTAGACCTGCACCAGGCTAGGAAGACTGAATCTGCAATAGGTAAGCAGCTTGGTGTGAAGAAATCAACTGTGAGAGCAATTATTAGGAAATGGAAGACATACAAGATCACTGATAATCTCCCTCGATCTGGGGCTCCACGCAAGATCTCACCCCGTGGGGTCAAAATGATCACAAGAACGGTGAGCAAAAATCCCAGGACCACACGGGGGGACCTAGTGAATGACCTGCAGAGAGCTGGGACCAAAGTAACAAAGCCTACCATCACTAACACACTACGCTGCCAGGTACTCAAATCCTGCAGTGCCAGACGTGTCCCCCTGCTGAAGACAGTACATGTCCAGGCCCGTCTGAAGTTCGCTAGAGAGCATTTGGATGATCCAGAAGAAGATTGGGAGAATGTCATATGGTCAGATGAAACCAAAATAGAACTTTTTGGTAAAAACTCAACTCGTCGTGTTTGGAGAACAAAGAATGCTGAGTTGCATCCAGAGAACACCATACCTACTGTGAAGCATGGGGGTGGAAACATCATGCATTGGGGCAGTTTTTCTGCAAAGGGACCAGGACGACTGATCCGTGTAAAGGACCGAATGAATGGGGCCATGTATTGTGAGATTTTGAGTTAAAACCTCCTTCCGTCAGCTAGGGCATTTAAGATGAAACGTGGCTGGGTCTTTCAGCATGACAATGTTCCCAAACACACCGCCCGGGCAACGAAGTAGTGGCTTCGTAAGAAGCATTTCAGGGTCCTGGAGTTGCCTAGCCAGTCTCCAGATCTCAACCCCATAGAAAATCTTTGGAGGGAGTTGAAAGTCTGTGTTGCCCAGCAACAGCCCCAAAACATCACTGCTCTAGAGGAGATCTGCATGGAGGAATGGGCCAAAATACCAGCAACAATGTGTGACAACCTTGTGAAGACTTACAGAAAACGTTTGATCTCTGTCATTGCCAACAAAGGGTATACAACAAAGTATTGAGATAAACTTTTGTTATTGACCAAATACTTATTTTCCACCATAATTTGCAATTAAATTCATAACAAATCCTACAATGTGATTTTCTGGATTTCTTTTCTCATTTTGTCTGTCATAGTTGAAGTGTACATATGATGAAAATTACAAGCCTCTCTCATCTGTTTTTAGTGGGAGAACTTGCACAATTGGTGGCTGACTAAATACCTTTTTGCCCCACTGTAGAATGAATACTGCTGGTGATCTTTAAACAGAAATACTATATTTAGTTTGCTAATAGGAACGTGACACTAAAACCTAAAGTAGGTGCAAACATACAATAAATTATGTTCCTATACTTATTGAGGAAGACAAAAGCAGTATGTTGAAATATAAACTAGGAGCTGCACAAACACTTAACAACACATGGAGGGCAAGCTGAAGGAAGCCTGTCTAGATTTCTCATCTTGGCATGCAGAGTAACAGGTGATGGGTAACTGATGTCCCCACAGATGTCCTTAACGAACTGAGGCTGGGCATCTGGAATTGTATGGGACATTGAGAGAATTACCTGGACGGCTTTCTTGGTTGTTTGAACACCTTTCACTCACTCCCTGGGTGGGGCCACCTTAAAACAATCCCATGTTAATCTAGTTCAAATTGCAATTTAGGGGGAAATGAGAAGCAATGACCTCAGTGAGGGAATTTGTGATGTGCACTTGTGACGGTATTTAATGTTTTTCCTCTCAAAAGACAAATATCTACACTACATGGACAGGAATGTCTTTCTGATCATCTAATCTTCTGTACCACTCCCATGGGGGTAATCACGTGACGGTGGCGGCAGTGGTTATGTCATGATTACATGTCATGCTTACAGCAGGCTGCATGATGGTAAAGGAGAAAGAAGAGAACCGCCCCAGAATTCTACATGTCTCACCGCAGGTCTTCTGGGCTGAAGAACGGTAGAGGCTGGTAGCCCCTTGGTGGATGGCTTCTTGACCTTACAAGAGCCAATGGTTAGTGTGGTATGATAGGACGAAGAGAACCAGCCTCAGATTGATTTCTCTCTCTGGGTTTCTGCCTCCAGATCTCACTCGCTCAATCTTTCGATTTCCCTGTCAGTTTCTCTCTCGATCTCTCAAAGTCCCTCTCTCAACCTCTCAATACCTCTGTCTCAAAATCTCTCAATATCTGTTGCTTTCTTGCGATCTCTCCCTCTCTTGAGCTCTTGAACGGTCTCCCTCTCATTCTCCCTGTCATCAGTAGGTTCCTGTCCCCCGGAAACATTGAGAAACATTGAGAGCCTTCTCCTTTCTCAACCCGCCCATTTTCCCTTTACCTCAGCCTTGCAAAATCCTATAACTTACTTTCTTACTCTGTCTTGATTTAGGATTTCTCTTTCAAACTCGATCTGTCACGTCCTTGTTCATTACTACCAACCCTCTATCTCCTGATTGCTGAGAAACTACTATTAAACTTATTTTTGTTAAATGAATTGTACCTACATTTCATCTTCACCAATCCATCCCCTAGTGGGGGTTTATTCCTTGCCCTGGGGCTCTAATCTCCTTACTCTGTTGTTACTGCATATGGCACAATAGATGGCACAGCCAGGAGGAGTCTAATGGAAATTCAAATAAACAATTAGTACTCTGTAGTACAAAACAAATTAGCTAAAACAAGTGCCTATATTGCATACGTTCCATTTCATCCCCGGTCAATGGTGCCCATTCATATAGTTTCCTTATTTATATCAAAGATGAATAAGGGTTCATGAACTATCACTGACCCAGAATGGACACGCACCAACCCTCCCTGGAGAGAGGAACAGAAACTGGGAAGAGGAGAGGCAGAGAGGACATGAAAAGGAGACACAAAGACAGATGGACAGGTAAGGGGAAAAGGGGAACAGTTAGGGGTAACAGGGAGACAGCTCAGGTAATGGGAAGCAGGGAAAAAGGTAAGTGGAAGAGTTAGGGGTAACAGGGACAGGTAAGGGGAAACAGGGGAACAGGTGAGGGGAAAAGGGGAAAGGGGAACAGTTAGGGGTAACAGGGGGACAGGTCAGGTAATAGGAAACAGGGGAACAGGTAATGGGATAAGGGAAACACTTAGGGGTACCAAAGGGACAGATAAGGGGAAACAGGGGGACAGGATGGGAATGGGACTGCTGGATTGGATGAAGGACAGGTTGGATGGATGGAGGGCTGGTCTTCACAGCATCTTTTCTCTAGAGTTAATGTGCTGTGTAAGAGAGGAGTGGGGGCTGTGGGACCTGACTGATTAGAAATAATCACCATCACACAGCTTTGTAATTGGGTTTGGAGGCATAAAGGGAGATGGAGAGATAGAAACGGGGAATGAAGGAGAGAGATGGAGAGGAGAAAGAAAGAGAGATAGAATGTTGACAAAAATAACACCATGTAAAGACGGAGGACAGAGAGCTTCAAGTTAATACAGAACTGTAAATGTGGGGCATGGGACATATTCCAGGAATGAGAGATGACAGCACAAATACAAAGACAGGAGAAAAAAAATACAAATGTAATACAGACATAAAAAGAGACAGACAGAGAGTTAAAACCAGGCAGACAGGCTAACCGACAGACACAGACAGCAGAAGATACATAAAGAATGGTACATTTGTGTAGTGTGTACACTGTGCCTGTGTTCATGTTCATCTTTTGTGTGTGTATGTATATATGTATACTATCTGCATGATTGAATCCGTTTTGGTGTGTGTGTAAGTGCGTTAACATTGTCTGTGTATCCAGCATTTCAACAGTAATGATACTGATCTATTTATCTGTTTATTTCTCTTGCCATCTCACTGATTTGTTCACTCTCTGTCGCACTTCACTCTTTGTCTCTCTGTCAAGGGAACTAGTTACAGGGCCTCTTAAACACCTGATTGACACCAGGAAAACAGAATGGTCTACCATTTGATCATGAATGTGAATTGACTAGTAAGCTAGCTCAATACTTTCTTTCACGGTTTCAATGCTCATATGACAACCCTGTTTCCCAAAAAGTTGGGTTGCTGTGTAAAATGCAAATACAAATTGAATGCAATTATGTGCAAGTCCTGAATCCCTACATTTAATTGAAAATGGTACAAAGACATCATATCAAATGTGAATCTGAAATATTCTTTTTGGGGAAAAATACATGCTCGTTTTGAACTTGATGCCAGCAACACATTTCAAAAAGGTTGGGACAGGGGCATGTTTACCACTGTGTTGCATCACCTTGTCGTTTAAC
>JACXGK010007305.1:11984-25796 GCA_016801125.1 Novumbra hubbsi | reverse complement strand
ATGATCCCCATGACAGCCCACCACCCCTGACCAGTTCCCCGGTGATGATCCCCATGACAGCCCACCACCCCTGACCAGTTCCCCGGTGATGATCCCCATGACAGCCCACCACCCCTGACCAGTTCCCCGGTGATGATCCCCATGACAGCCCACCACCCCTTACCAGTTCCCCGGTGATTATCCCCATGACACCCCACCACCCCTTACCAGTTCCCCGGTGATGATCCCCATGACAGCCCACCACCCCTTACCAGTTCCCCGGTGATGATCCCCATGAGGATGGGGTAGTAGCTGTCCACCATCTCCTTACACTGGTCAGACAGACTCTTGTCAGGGATCAGGGTACAGGACTTCTCCAGATAGCCCAGGACCTCGCTCTGCACAGACAGAACAAGAGACTGTTTAGAGGGGGCCACTTGTGCAGTGTGTTGACACTTGCGATAGACACATTGAGTTCTACACGAGTGATTCAGAAGTTGCTCGTTATTGAACATCTATGATCACAGGACATTATACCAGCTACAACTGGGGTCTTTTCATTAGTGGCTCAATGCAGTTCTGAAGAAGACTCAAATCCGTCCCAGACCCACCTCAGTAGCGTTGTCCTTCAGCAACTGTTCCACCACTAGCAGAACCTCCTTGCACAGCTCACATGGCACAGTTTTCTGTGGAGACGGAAAATACAGTACCGACACCGCATTGGGAAACGTGTGTGTTAGCACAGTACAGTACCGACACCGCATTGGGGAAACGTGTGTGTTAGCACCGTACAGTACCGACACCGCATTGGGGAAACGTGTGTGTTAGCACAGTACAGTACCGACACCGCATTGGGGAAACGTGTGTGTTAGCACAGTACAGTCCCGTCACCGCATTTGGGAAACGTGTGTGTTAGCACAGTACAGTCCCGACACCGCATTTGGGAAACGTGTGTGTTAGCACAGTACAGTACCGACACCGCATTGGGAAACGTGTGTGTTAGCACAGTACAGTACCGACACCGCATTGGGGAAACGTGTGTGTGTTAGCACAGTACAGTACCGACACCGCATTGGGAAACGTGTATGTTAGCACAGTACACTACCGACACCGCATTGGGGAAACGTGTGTGTGTTAGCACAGTACAGTACCGACACCACATTGGGGAAACGTGTGTGTGTTAGCACAGTACAGTACAGTACCGACACCGCATTGGGGAAACGTGTGTGTGTTAGCACAGTACAGTACAGTACCGACACCACATTGGGGAAACGTGTGTGTGTTAGCACAGTACAGTACCGACACCGCATTGGGGAAACGTGTATGTTAGCACAGTACAGTACCGACACCGCATTGGGGAAACGTGTGTGTTAGCACAGTACAGTACCGACACCGCATTGGGGAAACGTGTGTTAGCACCAACAGCCATGTGAATGTAGGTAACTAGACAATGGAAACCAGAGCAACCTCCTGATAAGCGCGTTCCTCCTGACACTTGGTTTGCACTCACCATTTGGGGCTGGTTCCACACGTTCTGTTGGCAGTGGACCACGGCGCCACAGATGGAGGCGGTCTTCACGTTCTGACACCAGTAGGGGGGCCCGCGGGCACACTGCTCCGTGCCCAGCAGAGGGCTGGCGACAGCTGGAACAGGAAGTACAACAGGGTTCATTAATCTGGGATAAAGCATAACAGGAAATGAAAGTAACTATTGCAACAGATTATTTTTTTTAATAGGGAAATGCAGAGAGCAACCACTTCCTGAACTGAATTGTAAAAGACAAATAAAAGTGAAGCAAAAACATGCTAATGACTGCACACACTCAGATGAAGGTCGTGAACACAAAAGACCATCGGATCTACCCTAAACCGGTCACTCAGACATTATCGCTCTCTCACTACCCCCCCCCAAGCCGTGGACGATTATGGGAAAGTCCCATTAATGCAGATTAGGATAATAAACAGGACTGCGTTCAATGGGGCACAATACACTTGACCAAAGAGCCAAGCATGGTTAATTATTAGAGTGGAGCATTACCTCCAACCCCATGCTAGTCATTTTCTGACCAGGTCAACCACAACAGCGGTTCACAGGGAAGTGAGTTACCCTCCCGGGGGAAGCAGACGGTTGTCACTTGACTGCTCACAGTTAAACATCCTCATTTCAGTTCCAAGGTCAGAGAAAGTAATCTGCACTTCATGAAAACCGATCCTACAGAAACCCATTTAAAACAGAGACAGGTCCTCACGTGTCAGAAGACACCTATTAAAAGAATCATACTACATGGCAGAAACAGACATGTCAGGAGCCTCGTTAGACTAGACGTGTAGGTGTTGTAATAACACGAGATAGCACATGGGTTAGGGTCTGGGATTTGGAAGCAAGATCAATGGGAGTTTTGATCTACCCTCATCCAATAAAAATCCCCTTTAGGTTCTTAATCACAAAACTACTATGATGTAGCTCACCTGAAAATTATTTGTGGAAAAACATGTTCCTGCATAATGTTTTTTTTCCCCCCTGTGTTTATGGATTTGCATCTGTTTGAGCGTTCCTGCGGAGTCAGAGCCCCCCCCTCTTCACAGTGGTCATGTGACAAGATAAGGAATTACCCAAAATTCCCTCCAAGGGGAAAAGTCTTCGAGCTAAAATTTCAGCGAGTCAACAGAAAATCCCTTAAAGAGTTAACAAAGTCCACAATTGAAGCAATCCGAAAAACAAAACTAGGTATACAATGAAGCAGCGCAGGTCTGTTTGTTAACAGATTTAAAGTAAACAGTTTCATAAGATTTGGAAGTACAGGTCAGCAGGGACTTGAGGGGGCCTGTAAAACAGTTAGTTTCAAGGACCTTTCACAGTTGCAGGTAATCAATACTATAATTTGAGTAAGGAAGCGGAATAGCCTGCCTCAGAGCAAACAGGCTGCTTGAAGCTGACATCACCCCACTGTGGGCGCTGAGTGAATCAACATCACATGACAGAACAAGACTACGGGTCTGACTCAAACCTACTGAATGCTACAGGAGGCTTAAAGAACGGCCAGAGAGTTGAAACTGCTTCTCTGTAATACACTGAGAAAATGTTAAAAACAACAATACTAATATAACTGCACTGACTCAGTACACATGCTAATGTTCTGAAGTCTCAGACAAAGCCAGTAAGGTGAATTACTTTTTGTAGTTTCACTTTTGTAACATAGTCAAATCACTACTAGGCCAAAGGACAGAGTCTCTGCAAAAGAGGAACACTGAGAAAGGGATAAAGGGGCCGCATGTATGAGTAATTATATAAACTAGTATAAATAAAAGCAAGAATGACCAGTAGAAATACGCCATTAAAGTTAAGGATTCAAAAGTGGTTCCGTGCCGAGGACATTCCCGGTTTACACTCACAGGTCCCTCTAACCCAGGGTATTCAATTAAAATGTATAGAGGCCCAGTTAGACCAAATTACCTCAAGCAAAGGTCCGGAACATCATGCTTTATTTGCGGTATGATTCAGTGCCATACATATTGAAGTAGTTGAATGTATGTAGTAAACAATGGACTCTCAAATAAAATAAAGCGAGTGTACAATTCAAATATTTAAAACGAAATGTATTGTCAGTTTTCATATTGAACTTGATTTACAAAGGGCTTTATATAAATTAGGTAGAAGATGAATATAGAATTATAAATAATATGTACTATACTAACATTTTCTCATTTCAAATCAAATAAAGGCTACATTTAAAAATAAAATAGGCCTACATAAGAGCTTTTTGGGCTGGAAACGCTTTGACAAATGCTTGTTTCTATTTTGTTAACACCATTTCGCAAGCAACTCTAAAGGGAACATTAATTAGTACCAGGGCAGTGAATGAATGTGTTAGGATTTCGTGGATCGATCATATTGGGCTCTTCGTTAAGATCGTCACATTTCTGTGCCCTCAGTTCGGATTGGAGTGGGTATCTGTCCCAAAGGATGTGTGCTTCGTCTCGTAGTGGCGTTTCAAGTTGCCGCTTTTAATCGCCAAGGTCTCGGAACATATGAAAACATATTGGGTTTGAATTACCCGTGGGAAGAATGAACAAATAAGAGTCGGTCCACATTAAAAGTTTTGTTTTCGCTGTCTGCTTTACTCTTTCTAGAGCACGCCATGTGAACGAACTTTTTTCGGACTAACTTAGTTCTCCGACTATCAGGCTACCTCTCGTCCATCTACCGTTTGTGTCTGTGATTGTATCACTCGAATTAGAGGCCAGTGCACACATTTGATTGGCTGAGTAGCTTCACGTTGGGTGATATACAAGGCATATGCGATTGGTCTGAGTTTCCTGGGCCGCAAAAACCAGTGCGTTAATGGCTAGAAACGTTGTGCAGGTTCAAATGGAAACGTTCCGTCAAAGTGTATCCATCCAACCCTAAACCACCCTGGACTAGCTAGTATTAAACCAGTCAGTATATCCATCCAACCCTAAACCACCCTGGACTAGCGAGTACCAAACCAGTCAGTATATCCATCCAACCCTAAACTAGCTAGTACCAAACCAGTCAGTATATCCATCCAACCCTAAACCACCATGGACTAGAGAAAACTCTTCAGGTAGTGTTTCGTAATGGAAGACAGGTGATGTTATGGTTTAAATTCAGTCGTGTAAATGTTACGAGTCAACACTGAAGCTTATAAATAGGCCAGTGTGATGTCACATGTAATACAAAAACAACGGACAACCTCCTGACCAAACCAGGACACAAAAGGAGAGCATGCTTGGTCACAACAAAGCTCTGGAATTACAGCAAACAGGGGAAGCTAATGTAGCGGATTCAGCCCAACATATTGGCATCCTATAAAGGGGAGGTGACATCTGCATGAATGATTTAGGAAACATGTTTTGCACGTATTACAGCAAATGATTCAATCAAGACAAACTGCATGAAACACAAAATGTTGAGGTAATGTTAGTTTACAATTGTTCTGTTGCAACTACCTGACGTTGAGGACCGGTATGTGGAGTGGAATTATAGCATTCTTAAATGGACACCTCCAAAACAAGACAAAGAAGGGCCAAGCACACCAGCGTTCACGTACTATAAGAGTACCCGTGTAGACGCACCAATTACCACATTTTGGTAAAATCAGATTTTTGTGGGACGGTCGCATTTGGAATTTCGCTAATTAGGTTAAAATGTACTCCATGACAAGTTCAGTAGACATTTAACACAGAAATAGTTAAATCGAGAAAGGGATAGATTGTTGATTTGGAAGGACAGGTGAAGGCAATCTGTGCTCCCCTTGCCCATTCTATATAAAAGGATAACGTGCAAATGAGCTCAAGATAATATCCATAAAGGTCTCAAAACATTGGCACGGCTAAATAGTTATAAAGTATATCGTTTCAGTGGCACACCCACGTTTGAGAGAAGAGAACAAGTTGTTTTTAGATATACATAAATTGCGGAATTACGAAAATATTGACATGGATCCGTTGGTTTCAAGTGAATGAAAATGACTAACCCTAACTAACATACTTGTACTCAGCGTACAAAGACCGCTAACCAAATGTCAATCGGTAAAATTATCCAAATACTTAAAGCAAGGTAGCAAGCTAGCTAGCTAGTAGGACTGCAGCCAACAATTGTACACAACCATCTGTATAACGTCCAAAATTCCGCAGCATGAGTGAGATACTTAGTAAAACACTATTAAATTGTAAAGTTAAATTGCGAAACGATTTCGTCAACAAATCACTTTTAATATGTTAGCTGATAACGAAGGCTAGCTAGTTAGCTTCCAATGGCTGCTTGCTGACTTTGTTTACGAAATTAAACGGCGCTTCCGCCAACGAACGAACGAGATATCCACAGTTTCAATAGACATAGGTACACCTTTAACCGTCACACAAAGTGAACGGTGAAAGTGTGTTTTATATTACCTGCCGAAACGAAAAGCAGAGCAAGACACAGCATGACTCCGGTGTTTAAGGTTCTTTTGAAAATCTTGATCTCTAGAATATAATTTTACTTCGTCACCGTCGTTCTGACCACCGCAATGCAGATCCGGCGGTTGACTAGTTTATATGAACGCATAGTCAGGTGACTTCTGAGCCCGGACATGTGACGCTCTTCTTCGGTTTTGATCAGAGTCGTCTTCGCCTTGAGAACATTATGTAGTAACTTTTATGTGTCATCACTGCAGTTATACGGAGACAAAGACTAATTTCTCAATCACTCCCACATAGTGTAAAAATAAAATCACATGATAACATCAGTGAGAGTGATCACTGTATTCAACTACTGAGCTCGTCTGATGACACGTGATTTTATTTAAATGCGATGTAGGTAATCAAAACGCATATTCAATTTGCATACACATACTCATGTATATGAATCAGGTTTAGGTTTGTTTCTTAGTTTATGTTGAACTGGCGTACCAAAGAATATGTAAGCCAACTACTGCAATGCAATTTCTCAACGCTTCAAATCTTCACAGGATTGATTATGTGAGGGCAGTTTCCCCCACATTTTCACAATTTCCTCCATGGTCACAACCCTCAAGCTGATGATTTCCAAAGGGAACCGATACTTCTCATTCACTGTTGTGAAATGTTCAGGTCATATTTGGGACTGGCGTCTGTAGTTTAATGCAAGTAAAAAATTAATGCTGTCTTCTAGTTAATAAAAACGGACTATTTTGTGTAGCCCACCTTACAGAACAGCCCCCCAGCGAGAATACATTACATTGCTCAACGTAAATAGTGCAACAGGGTAAAATGCAATTTGTAGGCAATCTGTGTGTATTTAAATGTTATGTTAAATTTAAAAAAAAATCGCCGTACGTTATCTTCTCCACCCGTACATGGCTCTTTAAATGAGAACCAGACAACGCATTCTCTAGTCTTGACCACTTATCAAAGGTCAAGCATGGAGGTAATAGTGTGGTGTTGTATTTTGTGAATGCATTGGTGCACAGGGACTTGAAAAACTTGCCTCCGCTGAAAAAATCACAGTCTGCTCTGTATCACAACATAATGAAAAATAACGTGATAAGGCGATCTGCCTGAGTGGAATTTGAAGCGCACGTGGGTGATGCAGCAACAGGTATCCAAAACGCACTTGTAAAAAAACACAGACTTTGACATAGCGCCACGAAGCAGGCATTTCTTCCTAATGTATGAATGTAACTAACATTTAAAAATAATGCATAATGTAAGTAGTTTACCATTTTCAGACAATACAGACACTGTATTACAATTTTCTCTTCTTATTTAATTTATATACAATACAATTTTTATTACAATAAATTGTATTGCATTTTCTATGACTAATCCGTACTGTAGTATTTTTGTGGATCCCAGGAATAGCATCTGTATGTGCTAACTCATGGGTTCTCATATGCAAATCTTCTCGAGAGCTAGAACCTCATTCTTGATGCGTTAGAATGCACAGAGCGGTCCAACTCCGGAGCGGTCCAGTAGACGCTATACATAGTCGTTGACGGTGAGAGTGGTGTTATTTCTACCCTTCTTCTACATAAGGAAATTAGGTATACATACTACCAAATGTTGTTGTCTTAAACAACGTTTTTTTTTAGATCTGCCACTGGGTGTCATTTGGTCAAATAACTGAATATTTTAGCTGCCAATTTAAAAAATGCATTTGTGATAGTGGATTGTTTCGTGCTTTGCGGACCCTAATGCCGCATTTCTACTGGTGCTTTACCCTGGTAACAGAGCTAGGCCGGTGATTTTTGCTAATGTTGGTTCTAGACTGTCCGTTTTCAAGTAACCGAGTTAAAGTTGTTTTAATATTTGATATTGGATAATTCAACCGATATTCGAAACCCGACATCAGGTCTTGCTTTCCTCGACTCAGCCTATCAACGTTACAGTGAACGATGTGTCCTGCTAATGGTGAGGAGCGGTCAGCAAACCGCAACAAATTGAATAGAGTTTGGGGTTTATAAGTTATTCACCAAAAATGCTATTGAAATTTGACATTATATTAAAATGTTTATTAAAAAAACTTGTTTTGCGAAAACCAAACATGTGGTGATGTGAAACATGCGGAGGTGCTCTCTGAACAACTTGAATTGTTTGAGGTTTCTAAGTCATTCAACAAAAATGTATTGCATTTAGAAATGTTTGTTGTTTTTTTTTCTAAACTTTTATATTAAAAAACAAAGGCAGTAGACCGCTGTACACAACGTCTGATACACTGGTTTAAAGTGTGGGGAAACAAAACCTGAGGCACAATTGCATTTCCAAGCAAGTTTGTCATATAAAGGACATTTCGGAAAAATGTGCCAGTTGAACTTTGGTTTGAGTTTAATAGGTGATGTAGTCAGAGTTGTGTAGATTTGAATATGTTGATAATGTACTTTGTTGACGCTGCCTTGCGAGGAGTGTGGGTTATGTGCGGACTGACTACATACATGTCTGCTGCCATTGGATGACATGACCAGCTTTTTTCTTTCATAACGAGACGAACCCTGAGTCTGTAGCCTAAATTGTCTGCGAGCTATTAAGCTTTGAATGTTTGAATATCTGTCAAATATCCAACCTCAAACTATCATTACCAAGGTCGACCACCGGCAAAAAAGCATTATATATATATTTATATATTATATAAAAACATGTTTTAACCAAAATCAGTGGTGTGCTAGTTGAAAGGAAGTATCAAAATAGTTAATACCCCATGTGGATATCAAATGTTGCTTATTTTACATCTGCTGGTCCTGTAGTTTTTGTAGATATTCTCCTGTCAGATTTCCTAAGGAATCCAATCATTTAGTATCGTAATTACATTAGGTATTTGTCATGTAATAGTGAAATGGTCGTCACTTTTAAATGGGCATTCTCCCGTGGGACAGGGGCGTTTTGGTCCTGTGGCTTTTTTTGTCATGCGGTGTTCTCTCCTGGCGATGTCTATTCCTCTGGTCACGGTTCCTGACCTGGCACCTTTGGTGCTTTGGGGTTACAGGGATGGATGGCCTGGCAGACTTCAGGAACTTTGTTAGCCCAGAAGGGGAATGTCAGATGGATGATCATGTAAGGTTTGTTCCCCTGCTGTTGACCGTTTGTCTGTAACTCAGGTAGCCAGGCCAACCCTAGCTTTTTGCCAGCCAACTTTATTGGCTGTTTCGCCTGAGAATAGTTTGGATTTGTGCTTCCTGAGCAAGCTCAGCCATAGTAAAGGATACTCTAATTGTGCTTAGTTACATTAATCGCAAGAGGGACTTTTTACTTGCAGTTTAGCCAACAAATTAGATTGACATATGCTTTGTAGTGCTTTGTCACAGATGTCAACTTGAAATGTTTACTTACAGGCTAGCATGTGTATATATATATGCTGTTTACAAGGAGTACTATTACAGGGACAATATGTAGGGTATGTGGCATTCAGGCCAAAACCTATGTGTTGTATATATTTAGTACAGACAAGGGAATTAATGAAACCCTCATTGTTAGCTCTCTAAGCCCCAAATGTGCATTCATGTGTGTGTTTTGTTGTGATTTTATTAACACCCCTGAAGGGAAAAGACGTGAGATTTGTAAATCGATACTATTTACTGCAGATTTTGTGCTGTGGCGTGGAAAAGGGTGATATGTCCAACAACGAGCCAATAGACAGGTAAGAGCCAATATACAGGTAAGAGCCGATGGACAGGTATGAGTCGATTGACAGGTAAGAGCAGGTAAGAGCCTACAGATTTAATCACAATGGTTCTGTTTATAAATAGAATGGGTAACCATTGGCTTCTCCGGGTCCAACAGGAACAATGCAGTATGGCTGGTTTTCTTCATGCTGGGCCTGGGAACTCTCCTGCCCTGGAACTTCTTCATGACTGCCACAATGGTAAGACACCAAAAACACCGCCCCAAACAGTCCCACACTGGGTCTCCGTGAATGAAATATATTGAAGATCCAAATCTTTACTGTGCACACATTGTGCAATTCGTTAAGAACAAAATTACATTGGACAATGGAAACCAAAATCACCAACCAATTGAGGGCTGGAGTCCCGGCTGTGTTTGGTCTGTCTCCCTGTAGTATTTTACCGGCCGTCTCAGAGTCCTGGCTGTGTTTGGTCTGTCTCCCTGTAGTATTTTACCGGCCGTCTCAGAGTCCTGGCTGTGTTTGGTCTGTCTCCCTGTAGTATTTTACCGGCCGTCTCAGAGTCCTGGCTGTGTTTGGTCTGTCTCCCTGTAGTATTTTACAGGCCGTCTCAGAGTCCTGGCTGTGTTTGGTCTGTCTCCCTGTAGTATTTTACCGGCCGTCTCAGAGTCCCGGAGGACAGCAACGACCGCAACTTTATGGAGGCCAGTTACAACAACGTGTCTACGCTTTGTGCCATGGTTCCCTTACTGGTGTTCACCTGCCTGAACTCCTTCCTGCATCAGAGGTTAGCCTGGCACTGCCTCCCCATACTGGGGGTTTTCTGAAGACCTTAGCCCGGCACCCTGTACCTTGTGTTTTCTGGAGCCTTTAGCACACTTTCCCTGGAAAGCTTTGTCTATATCAGCAACATTAGTTTGTATAGCATAGAGGGGCAGCCTGGGTTCAAGCTTAGATCTAATAACCAGGAAGGAAGCATGTCCGTCGTTGCTCTTGCAAGTCTCTCGGGATCAGAGTGCTGCTATATTATCTAAGGTTGACCTCCGATGATTTGACGTTTACTTTATTCCTCCCAGGCTTCCTCAGAAGTTGAGGATAATAGGCAGCCTTGCAGTGATTTTCCTGCTGTTTCTCATCACGGCCGCCGTGGTGAAAATAGAGATGGCACCCATGTCCTTCTTTGTGATTACCATGGTCACCATTGTCATCATCAACTGTGAGTGTTCTATGGATTCTACATCCTCTTCTGCACTCTTCTCTTCCTCTTTTTAATGGGGTAAGTCATTTACCTTTGAATTGATTGACGATGTCCTGCAAGCAGAACAAGGCCTACATTGTAATCTGTCTGTAGTTTAAATAGGATACCATTGGGTCATTCATTTTGCTGCGAGAACACGCTAATCTCCATCTACAATCCAAATGTATGTGGAATTGCTTGGAATAATTGTGTAAACTAAAAGTGGAACGATGATGTAGTACTGGTAGACGGCCCATCTAATGATCATTCCCTGCTGATGATGATGATGATGATGATGGAACCTTGGTTGTAACTGTAACGGTCTGAACCCCTCGCCAGCCTTTGGGGCAGTCCTGCAGGGCAGTCTGTTTGGCATGGCCGGCATTCTGCCCGCAAAATACACCACGCCAATCATGAGCGGGCAAGGCCTGGCTGGTACTTTTGCAGCCTTCTCCATGATCTGTGCAATTGCAAGTAAGTCTGAGAAATTATATATTACCATTATATTTGACTCTAACATTAAATCATATAGATGTGTTGCTGGGACCGATTTATCTAAGCCCCCCCCAGTTAAGCCCCAAGGTGAGGGAGCAACCAGAGAGAATACCAGCAGTTGACACTATGACCACTGTAGCAGGTTTTGCATGTCAGGTCGACAGACAATTTAGCGTCATCCGGTAATCTGGATTACTTTTTGCCACGCTGCAGAAAATCATGCTGTGTCATGTTCTGTTGAAATTATCCAGAAGGGATCCTTTAACTGTGGCAACTGTCATCACTGCTGAGT
Source organism: Novumbra hubbsi (assembly GCA_016801125.1). Taxonomy (NCBI): domain Eukaryota; kingdom Metazoa; phylum Chordata; class Actinopteri; order Esociformes; family Umbridae; genus Novumbra; species Novumbra hubbsi. The sequence continues at coordinate 14,195 of JACXGK010007305.1, read as the reverse complement.
ATGATGTTCCACTGGATTGCAGGGAAAACCTGTGGTGTGTTTTAGACACTCAGACATTTGTGAAACTCTTTGACACACGTATCTCCTCCTAAATGGCAAATGTAAACAAGCAAAATTATGTAGTCAGTTTTCTTCTCGTCTAATAAAAAATTAAAGCACAACATTATCCCATGTAAAATGTGTTACAGAAACTCCAATTTCTGACCAGTACATTTCCAACTTATGTATTTATATGGAGTCAAATTGACCTCCACAAAAACCTAATTCTAGCAAGAGACGTGATAAATCCTTAGAAGAATATATGTCTTTCTTTGTATTTCTAACGTAGTTGTTCAATAAAATACATTTCTTTATGTATTTTATTACTTATAAATAAAAGTGGTAATGGTGTGATAATGTTGATACGGCTGATATCTTTATCTACTTCTTTCTCTTTTTTAGGTGGCTCAAAGCTAAATGATGCAGCTTTTGGATACTTCATAACAGCCTGCGTAGTAATCTTATTGACCATATTGTCATATTTGGTGCTTCATAAACTGGTAAAAACTCTGCATTCGATATGTTCAGTCATTATCAGTGAGGCTTAGCTAATTCAATACATTGCAAAGCAATAGATTGGCCATGTATTAGTTGACCATATTTACATTTTTACATTCAAATTATTTAGCAGATATTCTTATCCAGCTCTGATAACGTTAGTCATCACATTTATCTTACATGTTATTGACACACGTTTGTGTTCTTGATAGATACTGAACAGCACCACCTAGTGGCAAACCACTGCTGATATATTCCCCGCTGATAATATTAACCGCATCATTCCTTAACCCCTGATTGATTACTGAATCATTCACCACTGACTGATTAAATCAAAATCAAATTGACCTTATTTGTTTTTTAACAAAGTATTGGTCTGGACTGTTAGCTGGGCTCCTCACTTGTGCCGTCAAGCCCCTGGAACGGATCCATAACGCTGCAGCCCATCTTGTGTTCAATCTTCCCAAATTCACCCATATCACCCCTCTCATCTGCTCCATTGACTTCCGGTAGAAGCTTGCATCCGCTACACGGTGCCGCAAAGGGAACTGCACCCCCATTCCTGCAGGCTGTGCTTCAACCTTACCAACCTCCCTGTGCCCTCCCATCTGCCACGTCATGCCTTTTGGCCACACAACCCTCACAGGTTGGTATCTCAGCCAAGGCAAAATGCTTCTGTCTTGGCACCTCAATGGTGGAACAAGCTTCCCCTTGAAGCCAAGACAGCAGAGTCCCTGCCAACCTAATGGCTGAAAACCTCTTTGATGAGTATCTTAATTAACTTGTGTATCCCCCCCCACCAGCCGGAGGGGGAAAATGCACTTAACTTTGATTTCTCTGGCTCTGACTTTGCAAACTAATGGCTTCTATGAAGGAAAGCGTACCTCAGATTGAAAGTCACCCTGGATATGAGCGTCTGCTAAATAACTAACGTGTATAATGTATATATCATACCTCAATTAAATGAAATTGACTATTGGTTGATGCGCATGAGAGCATCAGGTATATTGCTCAAATATAAAATGATAATTCAGTGTTGTATAGTTACTTTTGTTTGGGGATTACGTGTTCCTTTTTCACCTTCAGGAGTACTACCAACACTACAATCAGAGCCATGTTGAAAACCCTGTCGGTGATGAGAACCACCTAGATATTCTAGGGGATGGTACAGGTGTGAGAGTTTTGTAGAGAAATATAAAATTGCACTTTAATTTTAATTTACATAATTAGGTAAATATTGCCCAAGCAAGAACTTCCACACACGTTGTATTCAAACCGTTTTCTATTAGGCTACCTATTTGAACAATCACGGCAGATGGCAAAACATGAATGGAGTTCTACTTTCCCCCTCAGAAAACACAGCAGAGGCTGGTTCCGTTTTCACCCCAGAAGAAGGGGAGCAACGCGTGTCCATTTTGGCCATCTTCCAGAAGGTTTGTACGCATCCCTTCTTTGACAACAGGATTCAGTCCCGGGCAGGTTACTGTACAAATACCTCTGAATTTTGGAGAAAATTGTCAGGTTGTCAGGGCTTTGCTGTTCTAGAGCGGGCTGGGTTGTCAGGGCTTTGCTGTTCTAGAGCGGGCTGGGTTGTCAGGGCTTTGCTGTTCTAGAGCGGGCTGGGTTGTCAGGGCTTTGCTGTTCTAGAGCGGGCTGGGTTGTCAGGGCTTTGCT
>JACXGK010007305.1:0-11884 GCA_016801125.1 Novumbra hubbsi | reverse complement strand
CTGGGTTGTCAGGGCTTTGCTGTTCTAGAGCGGGCTGGGTTGACCTAAATCGCTTTGCTCCCGACCTTTTGACCCTGTAGATCTGGGTCATGGCTTTATCTGCGTGTTTTGCCTTCACCATAACCATCGCCATCTTCCCGGCTGTCACCGTGGATGTCAAGTCTCAGATTGCTGACGGAGGCACCTGGGGTATGCGTGTGGTCAGTGTGTGTGTGTGTGTGTGACGTGTGGTCAGTGTGTGTGTGTGAGATGGGTGGTTCAGTGTACATGCATGTATATATTCTGGCGCAACGAAGAGAACTTTGTTACTTACTAGGTCGAATGCTGTGGGGTGTGGTATGAATTACACGGGTAACAAATAACTTTGCTATGCATGTTAATAATGGCACTCGGTACATGGGAGGCAATATTGGCACTTTATTGCTAGGATTTGCACAGAACATTCTGTACAGTATATTTTAGACATGTATTCAATATTTATTGGAAGGACAAACTGTTGAACCGGGTTCGGATTTCTACGGCAGGTTAGTGTTACTACTTCGCTCCACCTGGAAAGGTGGATTACGTTGATGTAGTGAACTAACTGCTGGTTAGAATGAACTAATGACGGGTAAAGGAGTTGTGGAAATATATCAATAACAGAAAATACGCTAATGTAATTGTATAAGTTATTGCATGAAACACTTACCGATCCTGTCCGGTGTTGTTTGAAGGTGTCCGGCCCAAAAGTGTCCCCGGGGTACGAACACCTGTATATATGACGTTCCAGGTTGGATCAAGGGGGAGGATCGGAGTAGGGTGGTTTGGTAGTCTGGTGTATAGGTACATTTATTACTGGGAAACATTCCTTTATATCAGTACAGTGAGGGCATAATGGGTTATAAGGGCACCATAAGGGCGCCTGTTTCCATCTGTTGGGAGACTGGGCTGGACTCATAGTGTTACTGCCATAAGCTATATGTCTGTTAACTGTTGGTCCTGAAATAAACCACCGGGGCATTACTTGTGTCTGGGCCTTTTTGTCTACTGCATTTTCCAGCTGCTAAATGGTCATTCTTTCATCTGACATTACTAGACTACCTCCATTTCTCTCCACTTCTGAGTACGAAAGGCCTAGTCAGTTATATTCAGCAGAGTGGTTGTGGGCCTTTAATGTGGTCATGGGCCTTTTACTTCACTGTTTTTACTCTGTCCAACTCTAGCAACTATTCCTAGTCTTAAATCACAGCTTTCCTTAGTGAAACGCTGAGACAGGCGAGTCTACGGTGTGTGTATGAATATCTAAGATAGGAAAAGGGCCTTGTGTGTCCCCAGATCAAATCTACTACTTTGGTTAATCTCAAGTCTTTCCAGAATGATCATACGAATGATCATATTAAACGCAAATGTGTGTGGTAGTTTTGTTTTGATCCTCTCTCCTGTCAGAGATGTACTTCATCCCAGTGGCTTGTTTTCTGCTCTTCAACATCAGCGACTGGGCTGGGAGAAGCCTCACTGCCCTTTGTCTGTGGGTGAGTCTGCAGCTAAACCGTGTCTGTGGGTGAGTCTGCAGCTAAACTGTGTCTGTGGATGAGTCTGCAGCTAAACCGGGTCTGTGGGTTAGTCTGCAGCTAAACCGGGTCTGTGGGTTAGTCTGCAGCTAAACTGTGTCTGTGGATGGGAGGCCATTTCCCATTTTAACCAAGAAGCTAGGAGATAAATGATTATTAACATTGTTCTCATCATCTATTGTCTTTTGTACCACTGCTCTCGGTATGGACACCCTGTACCACTGCTCTCGGTATGGACACTCTGTCTTTCTGACGTCTTCCAGCCCGGGAAGACCAGCAGACTGCTGCCCGTTTTCATGGTAACCAGAGCAGTCTACGTGCCTCTCTTCATGCTGTGTAACGTCCAGCCACGCCACAACCTACCCGTTGTCTTTGAGCATGACGCCTGGTTCATCGTCTTCATCATCACCTTCGCCTTCTCCAACGGATACCTGGCCAGCCTCTGCATGTGCTTTGGGCCAAGGTGAGAGTGCTGGTCATCTTTACCCTGAGCAGATCAGAGGCAATGACCTACATCGCCCTGCAGGTTATTCTTCCTCTGCTCATGGCACACACACGCTGGTTAAGGTGTTCTATTCCATTCGGTTGCATCTGGATAGACGTGGATGTTTCATGTCCATGGCACCCTGCCCGGCGGTACAGCCGTCGCTTGTAAAGATTGTTGGGTGAGGCGATATAATGAGGAAAGTTGTAAAGATTGTTGTGTGAGGTGATATAATGAGGAAAGTTGTAAAGATTGTTGGGTGAGGCGATATAATGAGGAAAGTTGTAAAGATTGTTGGGTGAGGCGATATAATGAGGAAAGTTGTAAAGATTGTTGGGTGAGGCGATATAATGAGGAAAGTTGTAAAGATTGTTGGGTGAGGCGATATAATGAGGAAGGTTGTAAAGATTATTGGGTGAGGCGATATAATGAGGAAAGTTGATTCCGGCGTTCTGTTGTAGCAGGTCGAACGCCATGTTGACACGATGTGGATGATGAAGCAACGAGCTCACAAGTATTGGAGCTCAAGTGTTTTTCCACAACCAGTTGATACAGCATCCAGGCTATTCACCGTAGCTGATGGGCAGTCCGTTTCCCTGTTCTCCTCCACAGACTCGTGGCTCCTCATGAGGCAGAGACGGCCGGGGCCATCATGGCCTTCTTCCTGTCCCTGGGTCTGGCCCTGGGAGCTGCCTTCTCATTCCTTTTCAGAGCCGTCATTTAAAATGGCCTCCGGACAGCAACCATGACCAAGTGCGCAAACATGACCATTACCTCGTGCAACACGCACAAATGTGTATATATTATTTTACTCAATGTGTTCTTTAAAACAACCAATCGTGGCAGGCTGTTTAATGCCGATTCATTTGGATTGGGTACTATCCTCAGGACAATCCACTAACTAAGGTACATTTACCAATTGATCTGACATATGCAGTGTTTACCGTGGAAGCTGTTTCTCGCTGTCATCTTTTAAAAGGTGCAATCAGCAGTGGCATCGTCCTTTCACGAACTAACCAGAAATGAATTAAATGAATACATTGATTTTTGTAGAATATGATGTATGAATCATGAACTTAGTTAAACTGGATCTCTCAGTCTTCTTAAATGAAATACATTGGTGGGGAGAACACTGTTCTTTCACCTGTTGGTTGACACTTCAAAAAGGAGCATGCCTGATTAAACACACTCCAATTTTAGTTTAAGGATTATTACCACTGAACTAATCAAAATAGAAAAGTTGTTTTCGTGAAACCATGCAGGCAGCTCCAGGTTAGCGTTGGACATCAATCTATGGCGTCCTTCGGCTGGCATTTTAACAGTGAATATATTGTATCGGTGTGCATGTGTAAGAACGTCGGTTTATATAGCCTAATGCTATCAAAACGGTGCTACATTATATTATGCGAAAACAATGTTGTGCGGTGTCAAAAGCAGTAATACAGCTCGGGACAAGTGCATGGAACAAAGCATCCCGATATTAGTACTGAACTGGTAACACACAAATGTTCTACTGCGCTCTTGCACCAACTCTGCTAAAGAAAAGTGTTACTCAGGACCCGGAGGTGTGGATGCCGAGTCTACCTACAATGTCTACTACTCGAAAGTAAATCGCTAAAGTTATCAAGAAAACTACAATTGAACTTTTTACACTGGAATAATGTGAATCAGGAACTGATAGAAGAGATGACCCAATGGGGTATCATTGATAGGATGACCTAACGTAAATGTTCGCATTCAGCAAATAAGGGAAACTATAGTTTGACAACTCAAAATTCGGAGTTCACATTTGCATTTTTTGCACTCGACACATTGGACCTTGATTTCATTGTCCCTAACAGAGTTACCTTATGATTAAGCACGTCCTTAATTACTTTTCTAGACCATTTCGGTATTATTGGAAATGTTGTCAGATCAGACTAACCAAAATGTGCATTCTGAATAAAGTTTTAAGGTTTGATTTTCGACGAAGAGCATTTTAATTACAATTTAAAGCACAACACATGCACATGGCGTCAAACACATAGTTGTATGATTAAATCAATGTAGGCCTCTGCTAAACAAACTCCGTGAGTGATGGAACTGTCGCATCTTCAGTTTGGTGCCCAAATTAACACAAAAGTCAACACATTTCCTATCCATTCAAATGTGTCGTCAAGACAGTTGAAATGCTTTCCACTAGGCAATTAGAAAGAACTGTTGACATCCATCACCTTCAGTTTATTTTTTCCTTGTGTCCTGGGGTTTCGACGCCATCTCGACCGCGCAACAGGGTCCTCTGGGTTGCACTGGGTCCGTCTTCAAGACCGTTGGCCTCACCACGTCAATGTCTCGATCTAGATGATCCAGCAAGCCCGTAACAATACCGGGAGCAGCGTGGAAGTCAATTAGAAAGTAGCCACCGCGCGTGTGTCGTTCGTTGTGTTTCGAGATCTTGTACGGGAGTAGTCTTTCTCCAAGGTTCTCCAGACCTCTCACAACAGCGCCCCGCTCCATCAAGGTCTCCACTGTGCGCCGTATAGTGGCAGCGGTTTCTGGCCTCTGCATGGCCTTCAGAATCAGGGCAAGCTCATACCGAGGCATGACTTAAACTTGGTGTAAGAGTTAAGAATGTGATGCCGGTAACACTTCAGTTATATCAGTAACGTCGATCCTTTAACATGTTGAAGATCAAGGTGCCATGTTGGGGAAAGCGGTTCACATTGGCGATTATTGATGACGTACACCCGGTAGACGATACCAAAAAGAAAAGTTAGAGGTAAGTGCCTTAAAACGATTTATATAAAGACTCGCGAAGTAATGACAATATAAGATAATAAAGAACCAACTATGCATATTCATTGTAGTCGTTTCTAAGGCTCAATTAATTTCAAATTCAAAATATGGTAGGAAGGATAATGAATAATATGGGATTCCCAAGATTTTCCATTTTATTTACGTATCTATGACGCGACCGCTTTTCAGCGCGCATGTCACTTGTCGGATCCCTTTCACATGAGCGTGGTGAAAATGGCGGAGCAAAGTTCCGTGCCGAGTGATCTGTACAAGCATGTATATTCGTTTCTACTACAGAATAAGTTCACAAAGGCTGCTCAGCAGTTTATCAAACAAGCTAAAGTGGTAAGCGTCATTTTTGTTCATTCGATCTTTCTCTATTCATGTTGATCTCGACGCTGTTTTCTCTACTCATCTACTTACCCGGTGAGAGCTAACGAGCTAGTCGGTTTCGCCGGAGGTACACGGCGTGCCGCTAACACGTGTGATTCCAACACACCGTTTTTTTATAATAGTGTGCTGACTACTAAACCACATAATTATATCGTGTTTACTGTGATTTGTTATGTCCTGGATTACTTGGGAAATGGTTGGACTACCTAACGGTGAAATACTTAAAAAAATGAAATCTCTGTCTCGACCGAAAATGCTCTGAACGTCTCACTTCTGAACTGCAATTACTTCCACCAGGGGGGTACGTTAGTTTCACGTTTGTAAGACTGCGTTGTCTTTAAAAAAATAAACGGTGAAATCTGCAGTTATCAAACTTGCTTTCGATGCTTGTTGGTCCTTGAGATATATCCAGCTGTTATTCAGAGTTGGCTAAAACTGCTTTTGCCCCCCTAATACAGGAAGGTTTTGCGGAGTTACCTGATTTTACTGTACCATAAATGTTCTAATGCCTTAAGGCAATTCAAATGTTTGATACAAGACCCTTCTATTGGTCACTTCATTTCTATAAATAAAGATTAATGAATGAATTCTGTAAATGAAGTAAAAGAAAGGTTTATACTTTTCAGGCGTGATGATTACTAGAAAAATACGAAGATGTGTCTAATGTGAATTGTTCTTTTTCAACAGCCCCCCCAGGACGAAAAAGAAGATACTGGTTTACTTGACATTTTCAACTTCTGGGTGAAGTAAGTATACTGGATCTAATCTCAATCAGTGTTTCTTTGATGACTGCTGTTTCCCAGGTTCCCATTTGGGTGGGGAGCCGCTAACCAGGCATAACTTAATGTGCCGAATTATTAGGTTTATCTTGTTCTCTCCTCAGGTCTCCCGAAGCTAAGAAACGGAAGGTTCTCTCCAGCGGCCCCGAGCCCAGCGACAGTCCATCCGCTAAAAAGGCAAAGACTGCTGAGAGCTCCAGCGAGGAGTCTAGCAGTGATGAAGAGGGAGCTAAAGCACCTGTCAAGGCCAAACCTGCAGGTACCAGCTCATAGTCCATATTAACGTGTGCTTGTTTAGCAGAGCGGCTTACAGCGTCACCAGTTAGCATTTTCAAAATGACTGTGAAGGACAATTCAAAGGGAAAATGCCTGATGCCATGTGATGGTTTGGTTTCACCCTATACTGGAGACCGGTTAAAACTTGCTGTTTTTTGGACCTCAGTAGTAATTATTTATTTGGATGTATACACACATTACACATCTTGGAGCTGTGGTGTAAAAACATCTAAATGTAATGTGACAAGAAATATGTCGTATCTGTTAGCTTTATATTTACATGAAGGCAAATTAGGTTACTTGTGTTTGTGTGCTAGAATCCAGCTTCAAGGCAATAGAATAAGAACCAATTAACATACTGAACTGTTGTGGTGTTTTTGTTAGCGGTGAAGGCCACGCCCCCTGCCAAGGCAGCAGAGTCCAGCAGCAGTGAGGACTCCAGCGAGGAGGAGGAGCCAGCCGCTAAAAAGGTGGACAACTAGAGATTTCATATGTTTCCATGACAAACTCGTGGCCATTTTAGCACCATTAAAAAGGGCTTAGTGTCGAATGGCCTCTAAAGACATGTTGAAAACATTGGTTACCGCTCGGCTTGACGCGTGAACCAAGCCACTGTTGCTGGGGCAGAATGTGTCTTCGGGCATTTATATATCCGCTCCTCCCCCATCTGCGCACACAGAAGCCAGTCGCCAAGGCTTTGGTGAAGGGTGTTGTGTCCCCCGCAGCCAGGAAGAAGGACTCCAGCTCCAGCAGTGAGTCTTCTGAGGACGAGGCTCCGACCAAGATCCCAGCCAGTGAGTGCATTTAACCAGCGGCTCAATGAACAGGCTCCTCATCAAGATGCTAGTTTTGCCGCAATGCCCGCTTGATCGCGTACCATCATTCCCATTGGGTCTCGGCTGTCCACTACCTGTTGCTTCTGCTTTATAGAAGGAAAGGCCACAGCCGCCCCCGCTAAGACAGCCGCTAGTAGCAGCAGTGAGGACAGCTCCAGTGAGGATGAGGCCCCCGCTAAGGTAATGAGACCGTTTACCAACACCGCATCGCTCACCTGAACAGTAAACACTGGTCTTCACCGTTGGCGGCCGGTTACGTGCCACTGTTTGGGGAGGTTGTTTAATGCAGACGTGTAAAACGCTGCAAACGGCTTCGTTGGGCAAGCCCCGCAAACAACACCCACATTTGGTGTCTCCAAAAAGAAATCATATAATTTCAACTGTTTAGCACAACTGACCGGTTGATCTCGTGGGGTCAGCTTTATACTGACCACACCCCAGTGTGTGTCCACGTTACCATGGGAGCTGTTCTGTCAGTAACAGCCTCCCTTCCTAGGCGTGGTACAGTATCTCCTCCTCCTGTCGAATCAGCCTTGTGCTGCATGTGCTTGATGCCAGACGGGAAGTAGGGACACGGGCGGTTCTGGATGTGACAAACCAAGGATTTGTCTTCACGTTTTAACTGCTGATTGTCACCGGGTTTCCGTTAAATAAATCCTGCATGTTTTGACTTCATTTACAATGTGGTCCAATTGCGTTTCATGACAGCTAAAGGGCAGTACAGTTGAATGCAACAGCAGCTCTGTTGGTAGCCAGAGCATACTTAAATAACCATTTGGACTCTGCTAGCCTAGAGGGGACTGTAAGGAATGGAATACCACTGATGTAAGGAAACAAGTTTAATGGACAAATGAACTACTGCTTCGTGAGTGTGATTGTGCCATCCTATTAGGTAGTGGAGTATTTGCCACTTTGTCGGAATTCAACCACTATAGCTGGATAACACAATTGGGCCAGCTATGCCTTCGTCAGGTTGTCTACGACTTATTCAGGTGTTAAACATTTAGCCATCTGACTGATTAATTCTCTCTATCAGACTGTAGCCGCGGCCCCAGTTAAAGCGGCCCCAGTTAAAGCGGCCCCAGTTAAAGCGGCCCCAGCCAAACCAGCTGAATCCAGCAGCAGTGATGAGGAGGAGGCCCCTCCCAGGAAGAAGGCCAAACCAGGTATGCGTCTACTGTTCTAGGAACGTTGTAGTTCTACAGTCAACTTCCCGTTCACATCAAATGAGTTTTGTCGTCGTTGTCTGGTGAGGTATGGTTTTGTCTGGTGAGGTGTGGTTTTGTCTGGTGAGGTGTGGTTTTGTCTGGTGAGGTGTGGTTTTGTCTGGTGAGGTGTGGTTTTGTCTGGTGAGGTGTGGTTTTGTCTGGTGAGGTGTGGTTTTGTCTGGTGAGGTGTGGTTTTGTTGTTCTTTCGCCCTGCTGATGTCTGTGTCCTATAGGCCCATACAGCGCTGTCCCGCCCCCTGGAGCGGCTGCAAAGAAGGCCCCGCCCCCTGTGGTGGCCTGTAAGGCCAAAAAGAAGGACAGCTCCTCTGACAGCAGTGATGACAGTAGTGAGGAGGAGGTGAAGAAAGTGCCAGGTAACTACTGAACTAATCCCGTACCTGCTCACTCTATCTCGTTGATGGCTCTCGTTCTTCAGACTTGGACTGAACTCCATTGACTGGGCTGAAGGGGAGGCCGGCCTTGACTGTTTTGTCTAGAGACAGACCTATTGTTTTGCACAAACTATTAATTAGGGCAGATTATTTAAATGTTCCAAATAATCATTAGTTGACGTTTTTTGTATACCGATTATGGTAGTAGGCATTTTTGGCCTCCGAATCTGCTTTGAAAAAATCATAAATGCTCGACCAGTGCATCTGTCTGGGTATATGACATCTCCTGTTTGTGCGGCTGAACAAGATTCTGTTTAAAATGTGATGTTAACGTACATTGTCCTGCCCAGCTAAAGCAACCCCAGTGAAGACCAAGCCAGCCAAGGCTGTGACTCCTAAACCTGCTGCTGCTAAGAAAGCAGAGTCCAGCTCGGAGAGCTCAGGTCGGTTCTAGAACTAGGTTTTATAGCCTATAGCTTCTATTCTTCTAGTCTTAGATTATGGGTTCTGTTATCTTCCTTAAATCTCTTATTCTGAACAGAATGGTTGTGTTAACCCCATCCCTAAGCTTCACCCTAAACCCTGTCCACTATCCTGAATTGATCTTTGATCTCATCACTGCTTTGATTAATTTTAGACTCCAGCTCTGAGGATGAAGAGGATGCGAAGAAGCCAGTAACCATAACGGTTAAATCCACAGGGGCCAAAATAACGGTGACCCCTGCTAAAGAAGCCCCCGACTCCAGCTCAGACTCCAGCTCAGAGGAAGAGGAGGAGACGGGTTCCAAGACGGTGAAAGTCGCTCCAGCCAAGGCCGCCGTAACGGTGGTGCAGAAGAAGGTGGTGCCGGCCAAGAATGTGACCGTAGCAGGCGTGAAGGCGACCGTGGCCGTCGCAGAACAGGTGCCTGGGAAGGCGGTTCCAGCTTTGACCAAACCGGCTGCTAAATCCTCCTCGGACTCTGAGTCCTCCTCAGAGGATGAGGAGGAAGCTAAGAAACTAGCCGTCAAGAAGGCCCCTGTGAAGAAGGCCCCTGTGAAGAAGGCACCTGCTAAAAAAGATTCGTCAAGCTCCGGTAAGATGAGCTTGTCTTGCAACCTCTTCCACCATAAAATATGGTGTAGTATTTAACCTGGGTTCTTCAGGAAGTTTTAGAACTGGAGGCTAAGATGGCAGACTAGGTTTAGAGAGTATGATTAATATAAAACATAATGGTTATAATCAAATTAAACAGTCTTGAAATTATACAGAGGAGTTACTTTACAAAGACTTGTAGCATGCAGTTAATTGCAAATTATTCTTGATTGTTAGACCACTTCATGGTCTATTGAAGGGTTGTACTTGGCTATAGACACAATCCGACATCGTTGTCGCTTGTATTCTCATCTCACACCATTTAACATTCATTCTGATATGTAATATTAGATTCCGATTGTTGAGGTTCAAATGAATTGCCCCATTTGTGTTGTAGACTCTGACAGCAGCGCTGACGAGGCCCCGGCTAAACTTGTTACCAAGAAACCTGCTGCTTCCCCAGCCAAGGCCGCGGCTAAAGCTCCAAAGGAAAGTAGCTCAGATTCAGACTCTTCTTCGGAAGATGAACCTCCGGCTAAAAAGACCACTCCTGTTTCTAAACCAGTCTCCAAACCGTCCACCCCAGTTCAGAAACCAGCTACACCAGAGAGTAGCTCAGATTCAGACTCTTCTTCGGAAGATGAACCTGCAGCTAAAAAGACCACCGCAGCCCCTGTATCTAAACCGGTCTCCAAACCGGTCTCCAAACCGTCCACCCCAGTTCAGAAGCCAGCTACACCAGAGAGTAGCTCAGATTCAGACTCTTCTTCGGAAGATGAACCTGCAGCTAAAAAGACCACCCCAGCCCCTGTTTCTAAACCAGTCTCCAAACCGGTCTCCAAACCATCCACCCCAGTTCAGAAAACGGCTACACCTGCAGCTAAACTGGCTACCCCAGCCTCCAAACCCTCCACTCCTGCATCTAAAAAAGTAGCAGAGAGCAGCTCTGACTCTGACTCGAGCTCGGATGAGGATGAAGCTCCAGCAAAGAAGGCTGCCTCAGCCTCCAAACCCACCGCTCCTGTGTTGACGAAACCCGCCAAGAGTCCTGCAGCCGAGGCATCAGCTAAACCCGCCAAGAGTCCTGCAGCCAAGGCATCAGCTAAACCCGCCGAGTCTTCATCGTCGGAGGAGAGTAGCTCTGAAGAGGAGACCAGTAAAAAGAAACCAGTTGCCCCAATCAGCACCCCCAAGAAAATCCTGGCCACCACCCCTAAAGCAGCAAAGAAGGGTAAGAACCTTCGTTGTGTTCCCCCTCGCGTTGCGTTGTTTTACAATTCCATTAATTTGTATTGTGTAACTGTCATTTTTCACTAGTATGCATTTAAGTATGTTATACCGAGGTCTGAATTGACCTTTGATCCTTGCAGCAACGCCAGCGGCTGGGAAAGCCAAGACGCCAACACCTGGTAAGAAGGCAGCTGAAAGCAGCTCGGACTCTGAAGACAGTTCGGACTCCGAGATGGAGACGGACGCCGTCAAGACACCGCCGGCTACGCCTGCTGTGACCAACGGGAAGGCCGCTACACCCAAAGCTGCCACCGCTGCAGCAGAGGCTTCTTCAGAGGACACCAGCTCGGGTGAGGAAGCCAGCAGGAATACCAAGACCCCGGCTGGGACGCCGAAAACCACTCCTAAAGCCAAGGAGGACAGCAGCTCTTCTGAAGACACGTCTGATGAAGAGGTGGTGGTGAAAAACTCTGCGGTAGCCTCCGTCACTAATGGTATGCTCTAGACGGCACACAGGCTCCGACTGGAGACCATCACTTGAGTTTTCTTTACCAATTGTCTTGTGAGTTTTAGAACAATTATCTTGTTAAATGCCGTCCGAAAGGCAACAGCAGCTGGCTACAGTACAGAGTGGGAAATGGCTGAGGCTTTGCAACATGGCGTATACTTCTCCTGAAAGGGGCCTGGCGTACTGACTGGTATAGTACTAGCTAGTCCAGGGTGGGAAGGATTGTACTGACTGGTATAGTACTAGCTAGTCCAGGGTGGGAAGGATTGTACTGACTGGTATAGTACTAGCTAGTCCAGGGTGGGAAGGATTGTACTGACTGGTATAGTACTAGCTAGTCCAGGGTGGGAAGGATTGTACTGACTGGTATAGTACTAGC
>JACXGK010007304.1:5849-25816 GCA_016801125.1 Novumbra hubbsi | reverse complement strand
TCTCGTTCTGTGTCTCTCTCTCGTTCTGTGTCTCTCTCTCGTTCTGTGTCTCTCTCTCGTTCTGTGTCTCTCTCTCGTTCTGTGTCTCTCTCTCGTTCTGTGTCTCTCTCTCGTTCTGTGTCTCTCTCTCTCTCTCGTTCTGTGTCTCTCTCTCTCTCGTTCCGTCTCTCTCTCTCTCTCTCTCGTTCCGTCTCTCTCTCTCTCTCTCGTTCTGTCTCTCTCTCTCTCTCTCTCTGATGTTCTGTGTCTCTCTCTCTCTCGTTCTGTCTCTCTCTCTCTCGTTCTGTGTCTCTCTTTCTTTGTGTGTTTCACTCTCTCTCTCTTTCTGTGTGTGTGTCTCTCTCTCTTTCACGATTTGTAATGAATGACACATTAAACATTATTGAACAAACATTCAAGTATGTTTTATAGGTGTGGCTCGTCGCAGATTCAAGCAATTAATGATTATTTAAAAGGCACGGGTGCATTTTGAACACACAACTTCTCACCTACATTTGTGGGTCGGTACAGCAACACTGCTGTTCAACTTAACATCCCACTCATATCCAGATAAGTGACAAAAAACACTGTCCATTTCAACCTATCAAGTGAAAAAGCATATTTCATGTATCCTTTTAGGGCAAGCATTGTCAATTGAAAATCTTGCCACTTTCAAAATGCCTATGTTCTGTGAAATATATAAATATATGTGGAAGAAAGCAGACCTACACTACCGTTAAAAAGTTTAGGGTTGCTTAGAAATGTCATCAGAAATACAGTGTAGCTATTGTTAATGTGGTAAATTCCTATTGCAGCTGGAAATGGCATATGGCAATGGAATATCTACATAGGCGCGCAGAGAGGCCCATTACCACGTCTGTGTTCCAATGGCATGTTGTGATTGCTTATCCAAGTTAATCACTTTAAAATATTAATTGATCATTAGAACACCCATTTGCAATTATATTAGCACTGCTGAAAACTGATGTGTGCTGATTACAGAAGGAATGAAACTGGCCAGCATATGTGGGTTTGATACCAGGCTCAAAATGACCAAAACCCCCAAATCCCAAACTCCTCAGTCTATTATTGTTCTAAAAAATTAAGGCTTTTCCATGAAAGAAATTGCCAAGAAAGTGAAGATTTTATACAATGATGTGTAATGTGTTTTCTTTTGCTCATCTTTATCGTTTCTTTTTATTGGCCAGTCTGAAATGTGTGCCTAGAAGGCCAGAAACCCAGAGAAATGTGTGCCTAGAAGGCCAGAAACCCAGAGAAATGTGTGCCTAGAAGGCCAGAAACCCAGAGAAATGTGTGCCTAGAAGGCCAGAAACCCAGAGAAATGTGTGCCTAGAAGGCCAGAAACCCAGAGAAATGTGTGCCTAGAAGGCCAGAATCCCAGAGAAATGTGTGCCTAGAAGGCCAGAAACCCAGAGAAATGTGTGCCTAGAAGGCCAGAAACCCAGAGAAATGTGTGCCTAGAAGGCCAGAAACCCAGAGAAATGTGTGCCTAGAAGGCCAGAAACCCAGAGAAATGTGTGCCTAGAAGGCCAGAAACCCAGAGAAATGTGTGCCTAGAAGGCCAGAATCCCAGAGTCGCCCCTTCACTGTTGACGTTAAGACTTGTGTTTTGCAAAAACTATTTAATGACGGTTCAAGTTAAGGACCTGTGAGGCATGTCATTTAAATATGCTTATGTCCACTGATTTATTGAATGAAGAAAATGTTTATCTCAGTTGATCTCTCCAAATGTACCAATAAATAAGATGCGTGACCTGGGTAAGAATTCCCCCTCCAATAATGTTCATATGCAGGTATGGGACACAGTACCTGGGAGGGTTGGGAGTGTTTGGAGCAGACAGGGAGGTCTCACTAGGGTCAGTGAGGCTGAGGACATCTCTACACAGGTCGATGCCTTCCTCCTCTCTGATCTTCCCGGACGGGTTAGCTGGATTCTCCAGATCAGCCATGAACTCAATACTCTGCTTCAGGCTCTCAAGCCTCTCCTGTGGGACAGAGTTGACTTGGTGTGAATGGTAGAGAGGTACAAAGGACATTTTGGGCGCTGGAGAGGTTGTACGGCGCCCCCCTGTGGCACACTCATTGGGCTGGCATCTCGAACAAATCAATAGCTTCATTCTTAGCTGTTGTTAAGACAGTGCAATTGTCAAATGAACATACCATTATTAAGGGAATAAGAACAGAATATTTACTTTCATAACAATATTATTCACAATTTAATTAGAATATAATTGATTTCTTGTGGCCTAATAAATGGAAAACGTTGCTTACTGACAACAGTTCAGATTTCAGTGGTAACATTATTTACAGAATTGTAGTAGCCTGAATTGTAGTAGCCCCATCAAATTGTCTTCATATGACATTGGACAATGTGTGTGTGTGGGAAGGACAATGTGTGTGTGTGTGGGAAGGACAATGTGTGTGTGTGGGAAGGACAATGTGTGTGTGTGGGAAGGACAATATGTGTGTGGGAAGGACCCCTGTGTGGAATGAGTCTATAGAGACGATCCCCTTACCGAGCCCAGGATCTTCATGCCAGAGTGGAGCAGCTTCCTGGCAGCTTTGTGGTATATGGTCTCTGGCTTGTTGTAGATCATGGCATTCTCACACATGATCCTGAAGTCAACCTGCGGCAATAACACATGTTTACCGTTAATTAGAATGACTTCAAGCCAGATGGGGAATCATGCCGCTGGTGTACAATCTTGTCAAGCTGATCGCTGCGAATAAATTGTATTGAACAAACACCAGGATCCCTTTGTTGCGGAGCCCCTGTATTACAGCAATAAAGACACAGACAGTAAACGTGTTGTAAAGAAAAGCAATCGCCAATAAACAGACCTATGAGCGTGTTCCTCAAATGTTGTTAATCAAAGAAATATTTTAGGTGAGGTAAGGTCCAGAGGTGTCTACAAACATCAACCAATGTCTAGCCCTTCTGGTGAACACAAAATAAGTGTATAGTACAAATGCATACCAAGTTGTGTACCGGTAATAAAACAAATGGCAGATGACTTAAGAGTTGTACAAATATTGGCACTTGGTTTGTGCTCAGACAGGAGTTAGCACCTCTCTCAAACCCAACTAGCAATTCTTGAATTCACACTGACCAATATGTGCAATGGGCTTGTTTACATAATAGTGTTTGCATAATAGAAAATTTAATCCACAGCATGCTTGAGACGTAACATGCAGGACAGCTAAAATTATCCTAAGAACACAGAAATTATTTGTTGATTTGTTTCGATTAATATTCAGCATAAACCAACTCCGTAATGTTTGTTTTAAAAGAGAGATTAGCATCATATTTACTGGTATTTGTAGGTAGGAACATATACAATACCAGAACCATCCAGGATAGTGTTTTTTAAATCATCCAAACAAAGACTTGGGGACATATAGAATAATTTGAATTAAGTTTCATTAGCATTAAATACATTCTCTAGGGATTTAAAATATGCTTGTACAAGAGAGGGAGCAGCCATGTAGTGTCTGCCACAGTACAACAAAAACGATAAGTTGACAACTGCATACAAACCAAAAGTGTTGCTGTGGAGGGAGACAGAAGCGGCTCAACAACACAGCTGAGAGTTATTGAAAGGATGTGTACTCTAAAGAATTGAACTAAAATGACAGAAACATGTAATCTAGCATACCTTGAGTTCCTCCAATGACTGGTAATACTCTTTCTTGACTTTTTCCTTCATTGCACTGAAGTCCATGGGCCGCTTGATGATGGTAGAGTAGCCAGGAGCGATAAGATCAGTCACAGGGAAGGAGAAAAATGCACTGGGATCTTTCCTACAATAATGTGCAGAAGATATATTGCTATAAGTAAGTAATGTAATGGTAACTCCAGCAACTCTTGTGAAAAGCATTAGCACTAGAAATATGCTGAGACACAGCCTAAGGTGGACTGTATACATTGATCTATTAAATGTCTGTAGATTATCCATTTATAGATTGTACCTTTGGAGTTGTCTGATAAGCTGGCTCAATGCTTCCTGCAGTGGGGTAGGTTCCTTCTCTGAAAGTTTGAAATTGTAATAGTATATATATATATATATATATATTAACAAAAACAACAACAAGCTCCTGTATAAAAATATACAAAACTAACATACACAATAACAATAATAATAGTAGCAAGACATGGTTTCTTCAGTGGATGGAGAGTTAAAAACCAATGAAGGGATTATGTGAAACCTGAATAAACCGAGGAGTACCTTACCTTCCATTTTATTCAAAGAGGAAGCCAGATCTGAACGAATAGGGGTCCGGCTTGCCTCTCTGTCGTCCCAGTCGGTATCAGCATCCTGTCCTTTTCTTTTCTTTGTCATCTTAATGGACAACTACATTAGTGACAGGAGATTGCCTTCCTGTGACCCTCTCATCCACCCCCAACCCCCAAAAAACATGGGAACTCTTTGGGCCAAATAAAACACAACAAGATTCAAAAGACAGCATATGGCATTAAGTCATTAGCAGGTCAAATTCAATGACTTTTGTATCTAATTCAAATGTTTAATATTGTTGTAGTTTAAAACTAAATATATTTGTTCAAACGATCATTGTTGCACATAAAGTGTTTTAGAAAAGGAACAATACTACTGCAATTTATAAGACTTCCCAATGGCACTATGCATTGTGGGTCATGATAATATGGATACAGCCTCACTAAACTGACCAACCTCTACAAACCACCGGTATTAATGGTGATGCCGGCAACCTAGTATCAGTTGCCTGGTAAAATAAGTGGGGTATTTCACCTGAATTAGTAGAAAGAAACGATGATCAATTGTATTAGTTTACAGAAGTTTACATGTGTAGTTTTTTAAATATAGAAAATACATTTCAGACAAAAAGGTTATGAAGATAAAATGTATATGCTCATAGCAAATTCTAATTATAAACCATTGATATACATCAAGAGGAGCTTCTACTCTTAAACAATTGGATGATGTATACTACCCTTTTCTTAGATGTATCTTTACAAGCAGCTTTAATATTTGTACAATACCTTGTACAATGTATGAATAGGTGGGATTAGCTTTTCTGTTTGAAAAACGTTTAGAGTATTCTCTTCTATGTGATTACAATGCGCTCCCGCAGAAACTTCTGAATTCACTCAAGCACAACAGCAAATCATTGAATAGCACCAAATAAACTAGGTAAAACACACCTTTGTAATGTTCTGCAGAAGAGAGACGTGTTTCACCTGCTAAGGGATTTGATGTTGCATCCTTTTGTTTCCTGATCAGATAAATGCTAGGCTACCTGCTGCAAAAACATATTTTTTGCTGAATATATAAAGAATAAAGCCCCATGATTGGTCCCAAAACGCAATGGGTTGGGCCAGGACACACATGGGGGAGTTAAATAATAACAAAACAATTTAACACTGATTATTCAGATGAACCAGTCACTTCTGTCTTTGCTTTGCACAACAATCCAATTTTAAAATTACCTAATTGACTGCAAACCAAGCTAAAGGAATATTCTAGTGCAGCTGAAGCAATGGTGCATCCAAAGCAAAAACTCCTTCTTTTTTGGCATCAACCAAAAACTTACCTTTCTCTTTTTCTTGTCATCAAATTGTGACATTAAATTAATCCTTTCCTTATCTTTCTTCTTCTTCTTTTTTTTGTCCTTGTGTTTGTCAAAATCTGGATGTTCGTCATAGATGTTTTCAAAGCTTGAACTTCCAGTTGTCACCTCATTTCCAGCAACCTTAAGAACCAGTTTCAATGGTCTCTCCCCGTACTCTGTACAAAAGATGCATTAGGTTAGCTGTAAGTATGCCCAAATATTAGAAAGGGACCAAGAGAAGAAGCTGGCCAGCTGCCTTAGTACCACAGCAGGTGATGATGTGATATTATTAATGGGTGGTCCTCGGTCTACTCTGTATCCTTGTTTAGAAATGATCCTGTCCTGCAAACTTATTGTCAAAATACTTTGGGTACTAACCTATAAGTAGTTTTGCTGAGTAACCATACATTTAGCTGCCATTATGCAATAAATGCATTTCAATGAACAGCCACAAACTGTGAAAATGTATCCTCCAATGAGGGCTCATGTAGCTCACTACAGACCAGTACAGCACACCTGAGGAGCATTTTTCCCAAATGAAAACGTATGGACATATGGACCACCATAAATGGCTCTGGATTAAAACATCTGCCAAAATAGTTAAAAGTAAATATATTAGCACACAAACACTCATGCAAGGGTACCATTTGTGGACTTCAGCGCTACATCAACTCTGTGTTTTGACCACACCGGGCACATAACGGCAGATGAGTAGTCAAAAGCCAAAAGATGAAGTCTGTCGCAACACATAACACTTTTTTAGATATTTAGATTTTTCAGCACAGCAAGAATGTGGGTTCAACATCATCCCTGCATATGCCTGTATTGTAGATATATAAATACAATAAACTAAAATGTGTAAACTAATGTTTTAGACATAGTCCCCACTCACATCTCAATCATATGCTATTTGTTACGTACGGTTTACGTATTCTGTCCTTGTATATTGTCTAACACCAGCAGCACCATCACACCTACTAAAATTCTTTGTATGCTTAAAATTACTCAGCAAATAAAGACGATGCGGATTCTAATTTACGAGTGAGAAGGCGGTTATTAACTACTAATAGCTCAAATGCTAAATTCAGTACCAATCAACATCATGGCGAGATAACTAGCTACCTAGCTAACATATGTAGTTATCCAGCGTATAAGTATGTATCTTAGCCTTTAAATGCTAATCTCGTTCAATGCATACAGGATACAATACGGGGAAATTGAAAACAATGTAACTAAATACAACGTGAAATCTCTCAATTACTTTATGATATTGGCTGGATATCTTTACGCAGTAAATTCTAAAGAAATAATGCGCTAGACAGCCGCCTAGCGTAGCTAGTAAGAGTATCTTTTTACAGAAAAAAAGCAAGCCCATATGCCACAGATGGCTTACCCACTAAGACATTATCTTACCTTCGTATTTATCGGACTTGTGTTTTTTATGCTTCTTGCCCATTCTTAATATTTTATATCCTTAGGCTAAAACAGTCTTCTAATGTTTTCTTTTTCTTTGATATTATGACAAAGAGTAGATGGCACACCGGAAACGTATTTTCGAAGCATCCGGTTCCAATTTTTAGCTCACAGTACAAAAACCAAATTTGCTGTATTCAAGGCTATGCACTAAAAGGACTACTACTCAATAGGTTAGGCTATATTTTTTGTCTTATTACTCAAAGTTCTTACATATCCTTTGGGAAAAAAAACATTTGCAACACACTCTAGGCTGCCATGAGAATATTTAGCTAGTTTGTATATAATAAACATGAAATTGTTTAGAGTTAAAATATTTAAATAAATATATAACCACACAAAAAAATAAAAAAAATACTTGGAACTTTAGAAAATTGGACGTAGATGTCCTTAATTCCATCTACATATTATCAGTGTGGATGGAATTTTGCACTTTTGGTTGGATGCAAACAAAATTTCGTTGTACTGTTCAAGGACAATAAAGTTGAATCTAATCTAATTAGGTCAGGTGGTGCAGTCAGCGTCTCTTCCAGGGGCTATAGCCAACAAACATCATTTAGGGTGATAGTTGCACCTACTTTTATCCTGCCACAATGCTAGGGTATTATGCAAACAATTCATTTTAAAAAGCCCTATCTCCTGGAAGGTTTTTTTAATGCAAATTCTCCTTCTCTAGAAATACAAACAACTCCATTATTAATTGGGTACCTTAAATTAGCTCCACATAAACCCTGATTATAAAACTGCCTAATCTATAATCTCTAAAAACGTGCACTGTAAATCATCTTCATGACTGGTGAGCAGAAGTATCCTAAAAATGCATGCTTGGCTGGACATGCCCTGACTACATGAAGTGAGCAGCACTGGAACGATACTGGTGCAATATCCTTCTGGTCCGCTCCTATATCATTCAATGCTCTTCTCACATACTCTACTCCAATCTAGAAGTTGACATGGGAACAGGACTCCCACGGGTCTTGCGGCCCCCCCGAGATTCTGTGAGGAACAGGAGTGAATTTAGGGTCAAGTGTTGGGGGAAACATTGCATAGGAATGGACTGTACAGGAATAACTAAACATTTATATATTACATGACAACCTTTTACAGAGGAGTGACTTCCATTTGTGTGTAGGAAAAACATATTGAATTAATTTTAGATTAAGGCTGTAATGTAATGAAATGTGGAAACAGAGAAAAGGTCTGAATACTTTTTAATGCATTGTTAGACTATTTTAAGATGAGCTGCTGCCTATAACAGGGGATCTTGTTTTTGCAGTGTTTGGAGTAACAATGTAGTTAAAAACATGTTTTTCCTTCTCTTAATCTTTTACATTTTGAGGTCAAAACAACATTCAGAAATGATGATAATAGTGTTTCTGTATAAGAACAGTTGGCTAAAGCCTATTCAGGTGAGATGTTCACAATTGCATATTTTGAAGTGGCTAGCACCACTCATTGCCTAGGGCTAGCCGGCCCTGCTCTTGACCTGAGTGGCACCGAATTTTCACGGCTAGCCTCAGAAACACGTTGACAAAATAACCAAGAAGAAACGGGGTCAAGAGCAAGACCAGTATAGAACATTTATTGTCCAATCACATACCTGGCAGTTCCCTTAATGTAAGTACTCTCTTGACAACGTATTTCTGTTTCGGTCCTTTCACTCAGCAAACTTTTGTCGTTTCATAATACCGGCTAAATCAGATCGAAGTAGTAATTACAGCTTCCCTTTTTACGTACATCTAGAAAATGTCACAATCTCTGCCTCGTGTTTATATTTTTGTATGTCTTTGCGCAGTTTTATCAAAGATCCACCGATCTCATAAAGTCGTTAATTGAATCGTGGTAGCGTAACATTGAACGCGTGTCAGTGATGTACTTGTAACATTATTTGTAGACGTATCATGTGTAGCAAACATAGAATGTAAAATTGTCTCATGTCGTGTTTTTCGGTTAGCCCAGGGTTTAAGAATAAAAGTGTGAATCCTTAGCCTAGGGTTAAACCTTAGCCCAGGGTAACACACTCTTGTATGAACACAGGTTAATCTTACACAGGGCCAGTCCTAGCCTGGGGGTAAGATAGCCCAGGGGGCTTTCCACACAACTCGGTGTGGAAAGGCCTTATGTAAAATAGAACATTGAATACTAGAACCCTGGCTTTTCCCTGTCCTTCCCAATGTCAAACTCACCTCTGCACCCGTACATCACAATTAAGCCCAAAAAGAGATTGTTGTTTTGAAATGCAATCATATACCTTAAATACATTGAACAACGATTACATAGAGTGCGTATTTTTCATTCAAAGGAATATTTGTTTTCCTAAATCATATATTATTTTTGTCAAATTACTGTTGATTTTAGTCTAACATTTACAAAATATCCCCCAAAAAATCACTTTTGTGACAAGTGGACACTTGAATGTGGCTCATTATTAGTACACAACACAGGCGTTACCCACTCCATCTCCTTCAGGGATGTTATTATCTGTTCAATCAGTACATATTGTGCAGAACGATGAATGACAGATGTTTTATTCATGGAGGAAGGTAATGTGCGTTCTTTTAAGCTCATTCCAGGTTTTATGACGAGGCAGGGGATGTGGTTGAGAATCCAGTTGTTCATGTTCCGAATTTTAAGGAACGAAAGGAGACAGAATCTGCCGTTCAGACCGTGCTTGCCTTTTAGAGATGTGAGTCTAAAGCTTTGTTGAATGTAAAAGAAAATCTGTAGGGCTAAGCAAAACAAATCAAAGATGTATCCTGTTAACTCTTATAACTGTGTATTTTGTAAAATTTGTGCACCCCTTCACCCAGTCCCTGCTCCAGCCTCAAGCCTTATTCTCAGACCCATGCTGGGCTGGCTTGCCCGTCTCCACTATGTACCCCCACGCCCTGCCCACTAGAGGCCATTGAGTCCATCTGTTTCATTTAATCTATGGTTCTGCACACATTTTGAAAGTCCATGGACGTCTAAGGATTAAATGGAGTTGGGTTACCCCAGGGAGGGCAAACAAAGGCCAGATGTTTTGAAATTCTTCATCCCACGTCCCCACAGAGGGGCTGAAGGGACCCAGAGAATCTATTTCACTTTGAATCTCCCAACAGAACAACAGGAAGCCCCCCCTACTATTTTGGCTGTATGACACAAACATTTTTGGTCTTCATAAATTCACAACAAAAACACAGACACAGGACGCTTTGAATGTTGAATGTTGTTTTATCCCTCTTGCACATGGTTTGAGCTTTGCCAACCCATCAGCACATTATGTAATATATATTTTACTGAAGGGCTAATATCCTGTGCTTTTTTGACATTTAATGAACAATCCAATTTCTTGGTCATTCTTCAACACCTCTACAATGTCAATCCCGCTGACCATTAAAATATATTTTAAGTGTTGATTAATCAATATACAGTGCCTTGCAAAATAATTTATATTATAATTGATATTTAGTTCATCGAGATCACGTGTGATTTAAATGTTCCCTTAGTTATTTTGAGTGTTTCTTTTCTTTGAACAATTTTACCTCAAAATGTTTGATTTCTTATCAACCTACACTTAACATACACTTACCATCAAAACAATGTGAAGATGTTTTTACAAGTACAGCATAGAATATTTTAAATGGCTTAATATCTGAAACCTGACAAGAAAACGTCTAATTCTATGATGACTAAGATGAAAAATATAACATTTGCTTTAATATGTCATTGATATTGTGGGTTGTTCAGAAAATCTTTTGGTTAAAAATTGTGCCTAAAGAAAGCTTTTGCAGTTTTGGCTGGTAGCAATGAAAGCGGTGTTCATTAACCAAAATATATGTTATTATCTGCCAAACCTGCGAAAAAGGTTTTGACAATATTTGTTAATCTAATTGATTATTATGCAAAATGTGTGTGGTTGGTTACAATCCCCCCTCTGCTATTGCTTGTTTGAGAGATAATCTTGTGTCTTACTGATGCTAATGGACGAGTAGGAGGTCATCGCTTTTCCATTTGACTACAGAAGCTGATGCACCTTCTGTTTGCTAATACAAATTCTACATTTTAGGAGATCCTTTTGTATGCACCTAAAACAACAACACTTTTACTAAAGATATGTAATGTTAGTATGTTACAATGCAAAATTCAACATAATACCTCTTTAAGGCATGTTACTTATTCCCTGGAAGAGATAAACAGTTAAACACTTTGAATCTGATGGGCTTATTCTTCCTAAAACTTTAAAGGAAGAAATCCTGTTCTGATGTGATGGTTTAGATCATCATGCTTGTGAACAAAGAACACAGATTGAAGATGTATACCCAGCCATCAGGTTGAATAGAGGTCCAAAAATCAGAAAGTGGATAGTCATACAGTCTCCCCTGTCACTGTGAGGCTTGCTTTGAGACTAGTTCTCTTCCTCACCAAATTGTGTTGCTCATCTGCTGTCTACTGCCCGTCACAGTTCCTGTTTTAAATAAAAAATGTGGGATATAATTTTAACTATAATACTATATTAGAGTCCTAATTACTCAAAGACATAATGAATGTATTCATTCACCTTGAAGGACAATGCAAAATGGGTTCACAAACCTAGAGAGGTAGAGAGGATATGGGGAGAGAGGTAGAGAGGATAATGGGGAAAATAAATAGTGTGGAAAGGATAATGAGGGAAGAAATAGGGTAGAGAGGATAATCAGGAAGAGAGAGGGCGGAGAGGATAATGGGGAAGAGAGATGGTGGAGAGGATAATGAGGAAAATGGAGAGGATAATGAGGAAAAGAGAGAGGGTGGAGAGGATAATGAGGAAAAGAGAGAGGGTAGAGAGGATAAGGGGGAAAAGAGAGAGGTTAGAGGGGATAAAACTGAGAGTGAGTTAGTAAGAGGCAAGAAAGCAGTATGCTTATCACAAATAAGAACCAAAGAATAAAATAAACAGTTACCATCTTTGAAGTCTTTGAATTCAAACTTGGTTTTCTGACCAATCAAATAACATTCCTATTAGATATTTAATGTATGCATGTGATGTCATACACTGCTTTAGAGATGATAAAGTGGGTGATAGCCAGTTCCTGTGCCAACCCCAAAGTCATGGGGTTCCCTCCAACCTTCTGTATACAGCAATTCTTACTGTCACAATGACAGATGTCCCAAAATGACTGCAGTCACTAGATATGACCTGGTTCTGTGCTAGAAGTAAATATACTGGTTATTATACTGGTTTTGTTATTTTTCTCTCAAACAAATGCAAACATATGCAAAAAAAATTTAAAAGCCAGGGTTCCATGAGCTGCTGCAGGAGTATCGAGGTAGAGCAGCGTTTGATGTGTTTACGTAATTTCATTTACATCATCAGACCCAGTGTTCTCTGATCCAATTACTGTAATGTATATTTTATTAGGAATTTCTTAATGTTTTTGTAGTTTAACTTCACTTTTTGTGCCTTTAAGGTGCTTTAATGTATTATTCTGTTTTTGAAATCTGTATTACAATGGATAAGAAAAGATTTTCTTGGCGTGTTGAGTACTCTGAAGAATAAGTCTTGTTGGCAAAGTGTGTGTGCCTGTGTGTGTGTGCGACTGTGTACGTCTGTGTGTGTGCGCCTGTGTGTGTGTGCGCATATGTGACAAATAGAGAGAGGAGGGGGAGGTTTGTGAGTGCGTGAAAGATAGGGTTTGATTTCTGTCGCTCTAGGCCTTTTTTCTCCATAAGCCTCTGAAGACAGTGGTCCTGGGGAGGGGAGAATACACAGGAACCCAATGTTCAAAGTCTCTGAGCCTGGTGACGGTCCTCTGTCAGATCCTAAGCTGTTTGAAAAGTTCATAAAAACTTTGAGCCAGCCATTTAGAAATGGTCTCTGCAAACACAATGAGAATTTACTACTTTATGAGGAAGTAATCTCCTGTAAGGTTCTGTGTGTAAAACTGCAACATTGAACTGTGTTTTAAAGATGAACGAGTAACACTTTCAGTGCACTCACTGACATTGACATCTTATGAGATATGTTTTAATTTCTATGGTAAGAAGGTCATCCAAAAGAAGTCCAGGGGACAATGACACTGCTTCCTGATGTTTTGGGTTGCTTTTATTTTTGTCTGATTCCTTTCCAAACCAATAGTGAAAAAAGGTTCTGTCTCATCCCTCACTGCCAAACATGTTAACAACCTGGAAGATCCAATCTCCCGGCATGAACCCGGGCATCATCTATATCATGCTGCCTCACTGACCAGGATTGTTAGCAAATTAAAGTGCATTCCTTCCCCAACATGCTTCTAGTTCTACCATGTCCATTCTGCTGGTGAAGAACAAAAGTCCCACGTGAATGTGATTTTCGAGTCACACAGAGAGAGAGTATAACATGTAGGGACCACCACAGTCTTATTTACTCAGATCCCCACAGACACAGGTAATTACTAAGTCCCATTATTTTCCATCCTGTACGTCCGGTGCGTTTCTCTACACTAACAGATTCAGATAAAATAGGTGTGGCTTTGTTACAAACCGAATGTGGCACATGAAAAACAAACAAACCCCAGGATTAACGGAGGGCATCTCTGCCCCATTCTGCTGCCTTGGCGCTGGGATGGGTCTAAGACCTCAGTGTAGAGGAGTATTGTAGCTTCAAAGTGCCTCTGTAATCTGAAGAAACTTCACAGGCTGAGGGAAAGTCACTGTCTCCAAGAAACCCACCCTGCTAAGACGGCGAGCAAGACGCTAATGAAAGGCAGATGAAGGGATTGTGCGATTGCAAGGTGCGGGTAGCCGGCGCTACAGCGAGGTGCGGGTAGCCGGCGCTACAGCGAGATGCGGGTAGCCGGCGCTACAGCCGCCTCGGCCTGACACACACAAAGAGAGCATCCGGTAGAGGTGGGATAGTCTATTATCTTCTGTTCCGCATTGCTTTTTTGTTTCAAGTATCTCAAGTCAGTTCTTTTGTGTTGCGTATCTAAAAACAGGAGCACACAGACCAACAAAATAAATATCTCTCCAAAGCTTTCATCCCAGTTGAAGATGATTTGTGTGAGTAAAACAAATGTCACACTGTGACAAATATGGTTGGGCAAATGTAGTTATGGGGCAACTGTGTTTTGGAAGGTTGCAAGGCCGTAGAACTGCAGTAAACCGTAAAACTAGAACTGGTAGTAATAAAAATGGAAATTTGTTAAATTAAGTTATGATTATGTTTACGTTTGCTAATAATTATTTTAGTTGATGGTGCTTGGTTGCCTGTCGTAACATAGCGCATTTTCCTTTTATTTATAATTTATTTATCACTATATTGGATGTGTGTCCTTGGAAGGAAGTATGATGCATTCTGCAAATGCATCCTTTTTCCTTTGATCATCTTCGCAATGTCTCAAGAACTGGATTAGAGTCCACCTGTGGTAAATTCAATTGATTGGAAATTATTTTGAAAGGCACATACCTGTCTATATAAGGATGCACATTTCATACATTTAATGGTGCATGTCAACAAAAAAAAAGTAAAACAGGAAGTCCAAGGAACTCTCATGACTCCTTCAAACTGGCCATTATGGTAGGTTGAGAAGGTAGCCACATCTGAGTAAAAGGCCTAAGACATGCCACCTGAAGGACTCATGAGGATGAGGAAAAGATTCTTAAAAGAATCAAACTACTGGGTCTGAATATGTCAAGAACTGGAAAAAACAAGCTGCCTCTCATCCCTTCTCTTATACCATTCATACAGTGTAGGATGATCCACGATGGTAGGATGATCCACGATGGTAGGAGGATCACGGTATGGGAATCCCAGGGGCCGAGAGAGTGGGCAGGATCAAAGGAAGGATCAATGAATGGAACAAAATAAAGAGGCCTTTAAAGAAGAACTGAGCGCTCAGGACCTCAGACTGGGCAGAAGGATCACTTTTGAGCACAAAAATTACCTGGAACACACAGCCACACAATGTTTTAGAGGCTTGTGGACTGGTCTGTGAATGTCCTTAAGTGGCCCAGCTATAGCCCGGAGGTAAACCTTGTTGACCATCTGTGGGGGGAGATGAGGATTGCAGTTCATCCTTCAAATCTGATAAAGCTAAAAGGAAACGTACAAGGAGGTGTTAGATGAACTGCCCCATTACAGGTGTCCAAAGCTGGTGGTGTTAATTCTTAAGAAAAAACACAAACTAAGCGTCTTTGGGTCTTTAGAAAAGCGCTTTATAAATTCAAAGTATTATTATGATTGATATTATTATTTATTACAAACTGTGCTAGCTGCCAAATGTGCTTCTACAAAGTACAGAATAAAATAATAATAAATAAAAAAAGTGTTTTGGCTTTGTCAGTGTAAGTAATTTTGTGTAGAAAAATATGTGTAGCTTGTTCAGCCTGGGAACCCTTGTGGGCATTGGCTCAGTGATGCATCCGCTGGTGTCAGAATCACTCCTACCACAGTCTGGAGATTTCTAATCTAATATGGCTTTCTGTTTAAGTCAGTCAGGGTACTCACTCTGTCTGCTACTCTGCAGGTGGTCTTAGCATGTGGTTGCTAAACCTACCCATCACCACAGCCTCCACCTGCTGGTTCAGTTTCCTTCTGCGGGGGGATTGGTACTGTGTAACTTGCTCAATGCCATTGGTATTGCTATAAAATATTAGAGGGTAAATGTTATTAGTGTTATCGTATGCACCGTGCAATGGCGGTGAGTTACTCCAAAGGAACAGAACCTAACCCCAAGACATTGTTTGTGTATTGTTTATATTGTATATATAATATATATACACTGATCAATTATTACATTATTGCCACTTGGCTAATATTTTATAAGTCCCCCTTTTTGCCGCAAAAACAGCCCTGGCCCGTCGATCCATGGACTGAAGGTGTGCTGGGGTATCTGGCACCAAGAAGCAAGCAGAAGATCCTTGCAAGTCCTGCAAGTTGTGAGGTGGGGCCTCCATGGATAGGACTTGTTAGTCCAGCACATCCCACAGATGCTTGATTGGATTGAGATCTGGGGAATTTGGAGGCCAAGTCAACAGGTGATTCATCAGACCAGGCCACCTTGTTCCATTGCTCCGTGGTCCAGTTCTGATGCTCACAGGCCCATTGTAGGTGCTTTTGCACAGGGTTCAGCATGGGCACCCTGACTGGTCTGCAATGCTCTTTGTGTTCTGACCCCTTTCTATCAAAACCAGCATTAACATTGTCAGCCATTTGAGCAACAGTAGCTCGTCTTTTGGAGCGGACCACACAGCCTTGTCTACCCATGTGCATCAATGCCTCACCTCTTGTTCATTCTATGGACCACTGTTGATAGGTCCTGACCACTGCAGACTGGGAACACACCACAAGAGCTGCAGTTATGGAGATGCTCTGACCCAATCGTCTAGCCATCACAAGTTGGCCCTTATCAAAGTCACTTCACAAGATCCTGATGCTTGGCTATTTTACCTGCTTCTAAAATATCAACATTCACTTGCTGCCTAATATATCCCACCCACTGACAAGTGCCATGACAATCAGATTATCAGGGTTATTCACTTGACCTATTAGTCTTCACAATGTTTTGGCTGATCAGTGTTTTGGCTGATCAGAAGCATCTCAAGGTCCTGGAGTGGCCTAGCCAGTCTACAGACCTGAACCCAATAGAAAATCTTTGGAGGGAGCTGAAAGTCCGTATTGCCCAGTGACAGCCCTGAAACCTGAAGGATCTGGAGAAGGTCTGCATGGAGGAGTGGGCCAAAATCCCTGCTGCAGTGTGTGCAAACCTGGTCAAGAACTACAGGAAACTTATGATCTCTGTAATTGCAAACAAAGGTTTCTGTACGCAAATATTAACTTCTGCTTGTCTGATGTATCAAATACTTATGTCATGCAATAAAATGCAAATTAATTACTTAAAAATCATACAACGTGATTTTCTGCATTTATGTTTTAGATTCCGTCTCTCACAGTTGGAGTGTACCTATGATAAAAATCACAGACCTCTACATGCTTTGTAAGTAGGAAAACCTGCAAAATCGGCAGTGTATCAAATACTTGTTCTCCCCACTGTATATATATATAAATCCAATTATAAATTAGTTCCGCAAAACAACAAAATGTGCAAGAATTGAAGGAGTCTAAATACTTTACAAAGGCATTTTGAAATGTACTTACTTACTAGACCCAGAATGCAAATAATTTAAAACATCTCTGAATCAACTTTCTAAATGTTCCCACCCTCCAACCCTTTCATTCTTTCCTTTCCTGATATGGGAATGATGCTGCACATGTTCATCCACAAGGGAGTGCTGTAGCAGGCATGTAGAACGAACAACCCGTTTACATTGAAAAATACTTTGCTCAAGAAGACTCATCCTTTGCTGCGGCTGTTCACTATGGTAGTTGTGTCTTGAGAGAGACCAGCAGGCCAGGGCCAGACTGGTCCTGTCAGATTGAGTGGCCCTGTCATCACAAAATGTAACGTACAGCAGTCCTTCAGTTTCCAATGAAATCAATGCCATCGCCTTCGCTGCCTGATGGAGTGGCTGTAATGCCCATTAGATTTTAAGCGTTTGAAAAAGCATACCCTCATAGTATTACAGTTTAAAGAGATATATATATGAGAAATAGGCAACTTATTAAGCAGATTCCTGAACTGACATCTGGAGAAAAGTCAATGTTAGTGTAGTGGCTGATGTTGTTGCTGTAGCACTACATTAATGTTATTTAATGCAACATACTGCATCTCCCCCTAAACATTACCGCTGTTTTTCCCACAATTGTACAATGTCTTATTTGTGTTTATGGGCCTGCCTCAACACAACAGTGTTAGAAGGTTGAAGATCCCAAAGTTTCCTCCAAAGCATAACATGCCCGGCCATTGCGCCTCGTATTATTCTGTACGTTCAAGCAGGTAGGGTTATGTCAGTACATATGGTAAAACATTGAAATTGGTATTTTAGTTAGACTAAAGCACTTTTTGCATGTATTTAGCAGAACTGGGGGATGTTTGGTAATGTAATTTCTACTGATTAGCAATAATTCAGACTCAAAATTATTTAAAACTAAAATATTTTTGGGTAACTTAGAGGTGTTCTAATTATAGTAGTCTTGTTTGAAACGACATTTTTTTGTTTTAAGAGATATTTCAGAAAGCATATTTTATATATTCTAATATTAAAATAAAATGTGTTTGTTATGATAAAAATAAAACGTTCTTGTTCAAAACTTTATGTTGTTGTAGGTTATCTTTGGCCGCATGCTAGTGTGAAACATTGTTTATTCATGCAGAAAGTTTTTTAAAAGAGCTAATCTCAACATCTGTGAGAGTGAATTAGAAATGTGTTCTTTCTGGCGCAGTTTAGACCACCTCATATCTCTATATGCCTCTATAAAAGCATTCGAAAAATTTAACAAAATAATCTGTTCTACCACTCAAGCAGATGTTATGGTAAACACAACTGGTGAGACTATGAGCCTATTTAGACAACATACATTGTTGTGAACACAATTTCATTTAAATAATATTACCAGAATATGTAAATAATTGTTTTTATATACACTAGCTACAAGAAGGTTTTGCACTGCCGTAAGGCAACACACAGTTACACATGCAGCTCTACGGCCAGACCATTGACTTGGAAGTCAGTGGTATTACTCAATGTGAGATGTTTTCAATTGCTTCCCAATAAAAAAAAAAATTTATATCTCAATTTATGAAGCTAGAATAACTTAAAGAACCAGACTACATACAAGACCTGTGCATCTAAATAAAACTATTAACCTATAGAAAAAGAACATTGCAAATTCAGTTCTAAAGCTCCATTACAAAGAAAAACGTTTTTTACACCAGTTTAACAAATCTATTGAAGGCAAGCCAATATTAAGTACATATTCAAATGCTCCTTCTGTGCATGTTCATTATACTATGTAAGAAATATTTCTAATACTGTTCCCTCTTATTTTTATTGAATTGTGCTCATCACCATTGGATGGCGCTGCTGTTGGTTTGGTAAAAGCTTTAAAACCATAACTGGGTCATAGACCCCAAATAGAGGACCCCATTCCTCTCACTAATACCCCTCCCCCAACTATAACTACAAGGGCCTTTTATCTCTGTCTGGGTCCCACCCTTCTCTCACACTGTTACGCAATTATACCCCAATGCACCATAGACATAGACATATGTCAACCCCACACATCCAGACCCCAGACACTCCAGAAAAATACGCACTAGTCCTCCTCTACAGGATGAGTGCAAACACCAGCCTGAATGAAGCAGTTCATCGACCTGCTTCATGCCTCATTACGAGGAGCAGCATCGCACGGAAACATGTTCCCTGTAATTGAACTAGAGCGAACAAGAAAGCTGCTCTTTGCACGCAAGAGATGTGAGAGACGATGATAATTCTGGCGATTCTGCCTCTTTCAAAGAAGCCTCCTTTTTCTAAAGAAGCTTTCTGTGTGACCTTGTTTCCTTGGAGTTAAAAAAACAGAGAGAGAGCAGAGAGGAGGGGAAGTATGGTAGGGGGAGGGAGGAGGGGAGGAGGGGTAACTTAAAAAAACACTTCAAAAGGAATACATAATTGTTTCTGCTGGTTTTGTTGTTTTGATACGGATCGGCGAAGCAGCGAGTGGCGAGCAGGAAGCTTTGATTTGAGGCAGCCTTCCTGGAGAGGGGTTCCTTCTGTTGGCAGCTGGG
The DNA here is from genome assembly GCA_016801125.1 of Novumbra hubbsi. Lineage (NCBI taxonomy): Eukaryota > Metazoa > Chordata > Actinopteri > Esociformes > Umbridae > Novumbra > Novumbra hubbsi. The sequence goes on along the minus strand of JACXGK010007304.1, from coordinate 6,131 downwards.
TGGAGGAGAGAGCGGGGGCCTACTGATTAAACTCCTGTTTGTTTTAATCTTCCCTTTGCCTCAGGGGAGGCCCACAAAGAGGTAGAGAGCCTGCTGGGGAAAGACGCAGTGCTACGCTGGGCTCCAGAGGCCAACACCCTCAACTCTCCACCAGCATCCTGGAAGAGGGAGAGGGCAGGGCAACATGTGCTTCATCACAGTGTTAAGAGGGAGATACGGGGGTAGGTGGACGGGAGTAGATGGATGGGGGTAGGATGATGGGGTAGGTGGATGGGGGTAGGA
>JACXGK010007302.1:0-25841 GCA_016801125.1 Novumbra hubbsi | reverse complement strand
TGTTGTGTCTTCCTCTACCATCACATTCAGCTGTGTTGTGTCTTCCTCTACCATCCCATACAGCTGTGTTGTGTCTTCCTCTACCTTCCCATACAGCTGTGTTGTGTATTCCTCTACCATCCCATTCAGCTGTGTTGTGTCTTCCACTCTACCATCCCATACAGCTGTGTTGTGTCTTCCTCTACCATCCCATTCAGCTGTGTTGTGTCTTCCTCTACCATCCCATACAGCTGTGTTGTGTCTTCCACTCTAACATCCCATACAGCTGTGTTGTGTCTTCTAGTGTCTCCTTCTGATGTGTCCTCCTGTTTTGGGTCTTGTTGTGTTGTGTCTTGTTGGGTTGTGTTTGGTGGCCTTGTGCTTTGGGTGTGTGAGTGTGTTTATTCTTGCTCTTTTGTATACACTGTATACATAGTGTGTGTGTGTATTTTATTGGGTTTACTGTCCAGGATCCACCTTCAGTTACTCTAGCTACAATGTGTGCTCAAAATGGTTTTTGCTTGAGGACTGTTCTGAATATCCCAACCCAACCACATTACACCGGACGTCCTTTATAGCTCAATGAGTTAAGCTCTCAGGGAGTGTAATTTATGCAATACTCTTTTTTTTTTTTTTTTTTAATAAAAGATGCAATATTATACTCACAAAATGTTTAAATGTTCATTTCTATGTAAAATAAAAATGAAGAGCGATGCATTCTCATCAGCAGCAAGGACTGAACACACACCTGCCAACTTTCTCACACATGATGTCTACACAGATTACACAATATGACCTCTGAACCTATAGGCTGTGTTGTTAGGTGCGTAACCTCTGCCAAACATGGATCTCATCTGTCCGTCCTCCTCTTTCTCTCTCTCTCTCTCTCTCTCTTTCTCTCTAATTCTTTCGCTCAATTTCTCTTTGAAAGGGTGCTAATCTCAGATTATTTCTCTTCACATGATTAATCTGTGTTTATGTAATCTCTCCTAGCTAAAACCTTCACCCCCCTTTCTGTCGCTCCCCGTCTCTAGCGCTCTCATTCTCTTTATATCCCTTCCTTCCTTTCTCTCTTTCTCTCTCTCCATTTTTCTTTTTCTCCCCTCTGATGTCACAGCAAAACTTTGCTATCTAGTTCTGTTTGAGTTAAGAATACAAGCAGCATCATACACAGGAAAGGCACAGTGACCTCTGGGATTATTAGAATGGTGACACATTATTACTTTGGTCTCTGTATGCCAGCACTTTAGATTAAATATTTAATGCAACGGCTATGGGGTTAAATTGTAAACTGTCATCTTTAAAGTCCTAATTCCAGGCTTTATTTTTGGAGTTGTTGCTGTTGTTTGACAACACGAGGATTGGTGAAGTGTCAATACAAGATGGCCATCCTAAAGCCGATGAGTCAGAACAAACTGTGTCCTGGACGTAGCCATGGCTGGAACTGGTGACCATAGCAACAACAAATGACCTAGCAGACCAAGGAAGTTCACCACCATGATGCTCGTAAATAAATTGCAGAAGAAGACTCTCCTGCCAATCTTCAGATGCTCCAATGCAAGATACAAGAACCCTAGTTAGCCTAAAAAGAAGCATGGCGGAGTTCTGGAGAAGGAACACTTTACTAGGCAATTGAGACTTGGGGGGTGGTTAGAGGAAAGTGTGGAGTGAAACGTCGTAACACTTTATCTCTAAAATATGTTCACTGGTACTTGCTGACTTGGCTCCGTTGATGACGAATCTTCTAAGTTCTTGGGTGTTCAGAAACTTCAGGTCTGCCACCAAATGCCTCCAAACTCTTCATCATGCTCCAGGGCAGTAGCCCCAAACACACATGAACCCACGTCTTTAAACACTACATTTTCCCACGGTCTAGCTAAAACAAAATGGCCACTATAAGCCAATGAGCTGGCACGAAAGTATTTTTCCCCCCATAATACAGGGGCATAAAATACTTTTAGGACAAGCAAATCCACTCTTTCAAGTTTCACTAGACTTCTATTCTATAGCACGTGATATTTATCCAACCTGTTGAACTGTTTAGGAGATATAAAAAACAGGGCCTTTAATGGTCTAAATGTGCTTGCACGCATTTTTCTGACCACCAACCGACTATACATGTCTGACGTTCCAAACATACATGTCTGATTCATAGAGATTGATTTGTTAGTCCCCGGGGCCACATAAAAAGGCATTGTTTGGTAGTGACCAAGTTTAGTTGATTGTGTATTCTGGAAAATAAAGCGTTCGAACCACATCTACAGATGCTACATGCCACGTTACGCATAGAGTTACAACTCTACATCACGCTGGGATAAAAATCTCCACGTCAATCCTCTAGCTGTAATAACGCCAAAATGTATAAAATTATTATTTGTTTACTTTTTATTGTTTTTATTTTGTGTAGTATAGCAAAACAACTTCAAGCCTTTGTGGCGCTCATCTCTCTCATCTCTCTGTCGTCTCTCTCATCTCTCTGTCATCTCTCTCATCTCTCTGTCATCTCTCTCATCTCTCTGTCATCTCTCTCATCTCTCTGTCATCTCTCTCATCTCTCTGGCATCTCTCTCATCTCTCTGTCATCTCTCTCATCTCTCTGTCATCTCTCTCATCTCTCTGTCATCTCTCTCATCTCTCTGTCATCTCTCTCATCTCTCTGTCATCTCTCTCATCTCTCTGTCATCTCTCTCATCTCTCTGTCATCTCTCTCATCTCTCTGTCATCTCTTCCTTCTTTTTTTCACTTCATTCATTTCACTGATCCAACTAGAGACGGAAATCCAGCCCCAAAGTTCACATCCTGGTGAGGATCCATCAATTCATCTCTCTTTCCATCTCTCTCCGTCTCTCCATCTCTCTCCGTCTCTCCATCTCTCTCCGTCTCTCCATCTCTCTCCGTCTCTCTGTCTCTCCATCTCCTCTCCTGTCCACCTCTTCACCAGTCTGTATACCTCCTCTGCCTTTCCTCTCCAACCACAGTCCACCTCCTCTGTCTTCTCTCCAAACCCTGTCCACCTCCTCTGTCTCCTTTCCAAACCTCGTCCAACTCCTCTTCTTACTCTCCAAAACCCCATCCACCTCCTCTGCCTGTCCTCTTTAAACCCCATCCACCTCCTCTGTCTCCTCTTTAAACCCCATCCACCTCCTCTGCCTGTCCTGTTTGACCCCCATCCACCTCCTCTGTCTCCTCTCCAAACCCCGTTCTCCTCCACCCCCAATCCCTGTCCAAATTCCCTGTCCTCCTCTCTATTAAGCTGTTTCCGTGGTTTCTACCATTTCCCATGAGTCACCTGTCACTTATTCCATATTTATTCCACCAGAGAAAAAGAAAGACAGATATGCTAATATTACAGTGTCACAATGGCGGTTTTACAGTTGTAAACGACTTTGAATGAGAGTCTAGACATTTTTCCAAACATAACCGATCATTGTGTGTGTGTGCTCTTAAGCGGCTTGTATGTGTGTGTTTATTGTATTTCCATGGCACTCTTGTGTGTTTTGTGAATGCATTGTAATCAGGGTGTTGTTCTGTGAAGTTAGCTGATCATTTTTATTGTTGTTGGCATGCTGTTCTTGGGGTTAGTGTAATTCCATATTCTTCAGAGAGTGTCCTGTTGTCTGCCCGCCTTCCTGCCTGTTTCCCGTCTGCTTTTCTTGTCTTTAAATGTCTGCATTCTGGCTGATGTTTGTGTTCAAGTACCTTTTATTTGGGCAACCAACCTCATACTGAGAACAACCAACCTCATACTATTAAACAACCAAGTAAGACGTGGAAGGGGTTTTCACAAGAGGACAGTGCTTGGCGGGTTCCAACTGTATGCTGGAATAAGATACAAGGATAATGGTCCTATTTCAAGCCACCCCCTTGGGTTCTGTCCTGGTATTGAACAGATTCCGGTGCTGTACACCAGTGATGCGATAAACACTGATTAGTCTACCATGTGACAACCCGGCCTGGTGTATTGATCCGGCTCAGGATGTCAGTCCGTTGGGGTTTAATGAGTTTCTTTTCTGATAGGTATAACCCACAGCCATATATAGACTTGGATCTGATGTGGACCTACATGATATTCACTGCAGAGATTGGAAAGAGAGTGGCTTATTTATTATTTAGAGGTAGAGGTGCCCAGTGACACAGATTTAAGATCAGCTTTCCTCCCCAAATCTCAGCCTTAACTGTTTAAGGGGCAAAAAACGGCCAAACGGAGCAGTGTTACGTGTTCTCTGACTTCTTCCTGATATCTATCTGGATAAATGAGGGGAGTAGGGAGAACGTGGGAGTAGGGAGAACAGGGGAGTAGGGAGAACGTGGGAGTGGGAGAACCTGGGACTAGGGAGAATGTGGGAGTAGGGAGAACGTGGGAGTAGAGAGAACATGGGAGTGTGACAACGTAGGAGTGTGAGAACGTGGGGGTGTGAGAACATGGGGGTGTGAGAACGTGGGAGTAGGGAGAACGTGGGAGTAGGGAGAACGTGGGAGTAGGAGAATGTGGGAGTAGGGAGAACGTGGGAGTAGGGAGAACGTGGGAGTAGGAGAATGTGGGAGTAGGGAGAATGTGGGAGTAGGAGAATGTGGGAGTAGGAGAATGTGGGAGTAGGAGAATGTGGGAGTAGGGAGAACGTGGGGGTGTGAGAACGTAAGAGTAGGGAGAACGTGGGAGTAGGGAGAACGTGGGAGTAGGGAGAACGTGGGAGTAGGGAGAATGTGGGAGTGGTAGAACATGGAACCACCTCCATCAGACTGTGTGACCAGACAGCATGGTCCACCACTACACCAGCCTCCGTCCGAGGGTGTCACATCTGCGCACCCAGCACTCGTCTTGCACATCTCTGTTGTGTCCTGTTGTAACACCTTGTTTCTTGTGCACTGCTGCAGCCTAACAGCACCCGAAACAGCACCGTCACCAGCCCCAAAGGAGCCCCCTCCGCTGCACTGGTACACCCCTAATTTAAATTCCCCTATTCATCTTGTTTCTCTTCCCCTGGTGTCTCCACCTTTCTCCTCATGGTCATATCCATCTGTCTCTCTTCACCTTTTGTCTCCACCTTTTTCCTCACGTCTGTCTTCATCCTTTTCTCTTCCCCTAGTGTCTCCACCTTTCTCTCCATGTCCTTCTCCATTCGTCTCTCTTAACCTGGTGTCTCCACCTTTCTCCTCAGGTCCGTCTCCAACCGTTTCTTTTCCCCTAGTGTCTCCATCTTTCTCATGTTCGTCTCCATCCGTCCCTCTTCCCCTAGTGTCTCCACCTTTCTCCTCATGTCTGTGTCCATCCGTCTCTCTTCCCCTAGTGTCTCCACCTTTCTCCTCATGTCTGTGTCCATCCGTCTCTCTTCCCCTAGTGTCTCCACCTTTCTCCTCATGTCTGTGTCCATCCGTCTCTCTTCCACTAGTGTCTTCACTTCTCTCCTCTGCATCCGTCTCTCTTCCCCTAGTGTCTCCACCTTTCTCCTCATGTCTGTCTCCATCCGTCTCTATTCCCCTTGTGTCTTCACTTCTCTCCTCTGCATTTGTTTCTCTTCCCCTAGGTTCTCCACCTTTCTCCTCATGTGCATGTCCAGCTATATCTCAGTATACGTACAGTTTGTCTCTCTCCTTCCCTCCTTCTTTTCCATTTATCTCCCTCCCACTCTCCCTCGTTTTCTTTTCCGTCTTTTTATCTCTACCTCTTTTAGTCTGTTTAATGATTTTTTCTTTAATTTGTCAAATTTCAATCAGTAACCATACTGTGTGTGTGCGCTTGTATTGTTGTGTGGTGTGTGTGACGTGTCACAGGTTGTAGGTGTCATAATTGAGTAGCAACCTCAGTTGTCCTGAACTACCCCCCTTGTGGTTCTGGGGGGACGGTGTTGTTGTGTCTCCTAGGAGTGTCCTGATTGGGCTGCTGGGAATCTCTGGGAAAAGATCCAGAACTAATCATCTCTTGGAAAAATACGGGCACGGTTTAGCTTTTTTCATATGGGGTTTAGGTTCTTGCCTTTGTGAAAATATGTGGCTGATTGAGACTGGACTTTCTTTTATATATCATTTTCTCTAAGGAATTCTTTGAAGAACCATGTATTTCCTTCCATTAACCCTTTAAATACCTTGTCACATGGCACCTTACTCCCTTCTATTTAACACATCTTTTTTCTTCTCACTCTCTCCGGTCATATCCCTCTATTTCTTCTAACACCTCCATCTTGATACGGATCTTTCTCCTCTCTCTCTTTTTCTCCCTCTCTCTTTCTCTCCCTCTCTCTCTCCATCTCTCTTTGTCTCTCTAGGAGCCCCAGACTACTGTAATCCATGTGGATAGGAACAAGGTACACCCTTCCTCCTTCCCTCCATATTTCTCTCTTCCTCTGAGACATCTTCGTCTTCTCTCGCTCTGTTCGTAGCAGGCTGGTCTGTTGGAGTAATGTAACACGTGTGCATTGATACACGCATGTGTGTGTGTGTGCGTGTGTGTGTATACACTACCGTTCAAATGTTTGGGGGTCACTTAGAACTGTCTATGTTTTTGTCCATTAAAATTACATCAAATTGATCAGAAATATCGTGTAGACATTGTTAATGTTGTAAATTACTATTATAGCCGGAATCGGCTAATTCTCAATTTAATATCTACATAGGTGAACAGAGACCCATTATCACCAACCATCTGTCCTGTGTTTCAATGGCACATTGTGTTTGTTAATACAATTTTTTTTATTTTAAAAGGCTAATTGCTAAATATTTTTGCATTTATGTAAGCACAGCTGAAAACTGTTGTGCTGATTAAGGAACCAAAGGAATCGGCGCTCTTTGGACTAGTTTGGTATGTGAAGCATCAGCAATTTGGGGTTGAATTGCAAGCTCAAAATGGGCAGAAGAACTGTCCATTAAGAAATGAAGGATATTCCAATGCGAGAAATTGCCAAGAAACTGAAGATTTTGTACAACTTTGTGCACTTCTCCCTTCCCAGAACAGGAATTGGCTTTAACCGGAATAAAAGGAGGAGTGGGAGGATCCGGTGCACAGCTAAATATGTTATTAGTTTGAGAAACAGACGCCTCACAAGTCCATTAAATAGTACCCACAAAGCACCAGTCTCAAAATCAACAGTAAAATGGTGACTCCAGGATGCTTGCCTTTTAGACATCTGGGAAAACACATATCCCAGACTAGCCAATAAAAAGATAAAGGTGCGCAAAAGAACACAGACACTGGACACAGAAGGATTGGAAAAAAGGGTTGGACAGTTTGAGGTGTTCGGATCACTAAGAAAAGCGTTGGTGATATGCAGACCAAATGAAAAGAGTGCTTGATGATATTTGTCAAGCATGGTGGAGGCATTGTGATGGTCTGGGGGTGCTTTGGTGGTGGAAAAGTGGGAGATTTATACAAGGTAAAAGAGATCTTAAAGATGGAAGGCTATCGCTTTGCAAGCAACTTCCCTGTGAAAGCTTGATTGGAGCCAAGTTTTTTTTACAACAGGACAATGACTGAAAGCACAGCTCTAAACTATGCAAAACGTATACAGGAAAGAAGCCGTCAGCTGGTATTCTGTCATTATAATAAAGTGCCCAGAACAGTCACACTCAACCCCATATTAAAACTCATTTAATTTAATGGAAAACAGGTAAATGTTTATATGATTTTAAACGGTAGTGTATGTGTGTGTGTTTATTAATATTATTATTTATATATATATGTGTGTGTGTGTGTGTGTGTATCTGATTCTGTGTTTGAATAATGAGTTCAGCTATGGGAGTGTTTTATGGGTTTGAGGTCTGTATTGCCAGAATGCCGCAGTCATTCAGACCTATTATGTTGAGATATGTTGTTGACTACCGCCACCTAGTGGGATTTTTATGTTACTGGACTTTGTGTGTGTGTACTATGTATGTGCTTTCCATCTGGTGGTTTAGTCTGGTATAAATCACTGCATGAATGGAACAGTGGGTAAAACTGTGTTGTGGACATGGCTGTGGAAGTTTCTGTCCTGGTGATTTAGGTACTTAGCCATAATGCCCTATGTGCTGTGTGTCATGATGACAGGAGAGTGTGTGTGTGTTTAAAAGTTCCTGGGTTGACCAGTAATGAACTTGTCTTTCTGTGTCTGCAGGATTCATCTGACAGCAACACCACTATTGAGGACGAGGATGTGAAATGTGAGTCGGTCACACACAGACGCGCAGAGACATAAACTTACACAGTCACACAGAAACACTGACACAAACGGAGACACACAGACACACCCGGAGCGAGGGAGGAGAGGGGAAGGAATCATCCAGCAGCTATGTAAGTAAGCTGGACTGCATGTAGTACCAGGGGAAGGATGGAGGGGGGTGGAGGGAGGGAGGGGGAGAAGAAGATGGTGAGGGAGGGATTGAGGGAGGGAGGAATGATGGGATAGAGAGATCAGAGAGAGAGGTTGGAAGTAAGATTACCCAGGGACAGGAATAGCGCCATGAGCTCAACATGCCTCACGCTGGGTGAAGAGACACAGAGATGGTCCTTGTAACTGTAGCCAGGTCAACAATATCTGGTGAACTCTTTCTATTGGCTTTCTCCATGGCCCTTTATGGACACCTGAGAGGCTGATCACATTATGGGTATGTCTGTGTGTGTACTATGCAATGTGTGTGTGTATATAAATATATACTTATTCGAAGATGAGGAGAGAGATGAAAAAAGAGAGGATTTGAAGAATATTTCAATTCTAATAAATGTGTATCAGCTGTACAAGGAAGCAGGCTAATATGAATCCACAAAATATTGACTATATTATTGCATAACCCATTGCATAATGAAACAGTCCAGTCATTTCTATTTGGGTTTTCAATTGAATGTCAAAATAAAAACAAATATTGTTAAAATTATACATTCCAAAAGTATAGATTTAAACCACATTTATAGTATGTACTTATTATAATGTTTGTGTAATAGTGTTGAATTGGAATGAATCCTCTCTCTATCCAACCAGTTATTTCTATGGTGTCACCCCAAAGAGAATATAAAACTGCCCCATTTGAAATCTCCCATCAACTTTGACAGTAGCTTGTTCCAAAATACACTATTATTCATTTAGTCACTATTAGTCACTTAAAAAATTCTACTCAAAGTTTAAACGGTTTGTACCAAAACAGCACCCACCTGTGGTGAACATGAATTTAGATTGTTAGAGAATTATACCAATGCATATTTATTTCTCAGTAGAGAGACGCAATGAGTCGACGAACAGTGTGATCTACCTCGTCTAGTTTCCATTTCAAAGCTTTGCTAATGATGGTGTTGAACTTTTTCTGAAGTATTCTGTGTCACAGCCGATCTCCTTCCCCTGCCGGCTTCATTCTCAGCCCATGTCAGCGGACCCTCATAGAGGGTGGTCAGCAGGGACTTATCTGGACAGGGCTCCTCAACTCTTTGTTGCATTGGTTGTGCATGTAGGGGTTTGGCAGGCCAGTGTGTATGGGGTGTAGTCAGGACAAGATCTCCTCTGGACTCTGGAAGTTCTGGTTTTGTTTCTCAGCCTGGCTAAAATGGCACCATACTCCCTGTCAGGACCGACGTATGTCTTACAGATGGTTGCAAGTCTTCTTTTGGGGTGTCAAACTCCTTCCTACCTTTGGGAAGACTTTGTTTCGCTGGTTGGCTTTTCATGTTATGCTCTGATAAGACAGGGCTCTTTGCACAGCTGTCCAACCTCCTTGCTCCGGCCAAACACAACTCAACCTTCTCTGAGGATTTTTCTGATTCTTTTTTTTGTTGTCTTGAACAAATCCCAGAGGACAACCCAGTGGCAAAGATAATCCGTGTTCCCGTGTTTTATTTTCCCATGTTCCCATGTTTTATTTTCCCGTGTTCCCATGTTTTTTTTCCCCGTGTTCCCATGTTTTTTGTTCCCATGTGTTATTTTCCTGTGTTCCCATGTTCAATGTGTTATGGTTACACCTGCAGTGCGAAAACAGGAGATCATCAAGATCACTGAGCAGCTGATTGAAGCTGTCAACAATGGAGATTTTGAGGCCTATGCGTGAGTACACAACTCCCATTCTGCACCTTAGCATAGAAATACAACTACCAACCTACACCTCAGCGTAGCCCTACATCCTGCCATACCATTAGCATAAAACTACAACTCCCAGCCATACCCCCAGCATAAAACTACAACTCCTAGCCAGATACTAGCCGGACCCTAGCAATAACATTTTATCCTGGTTGCTGTTTTGGCTGCTTTAGTTTGAGCTATTGATCTCTGCTGATGTGATATTTCGAGAACATTTGTTGTATTGTGTTTGTAATGACACTTTGCAAGACACTTTGTTGTGTTTGTTGTTGAAAATAAATTAGTTGTGTTTTTGCATTTGTTGTGTCGTGAGCCAGCGTGTGGTGTTTGTTGTATAGTGAGACAATGTGTGGTGTTTGTGTAGTGTGAGACAACATGTTGTGTTTGTTGTATTGTGAGACAATGAGTGGTGTTTGTTGTATTGTGAGACAACATGTGGTGTTTGTTGTATTGTGAGACAACATGTGGTGTTTGTTGTATTGTGAGACAACATGTGGTGTTTGTTGTATTGTGAGACAACATGTGGTGTTTGTTGTATTGTGAGACAACATGTGGTGTTTGTTGTATTGTGAGACAACATGTAGTGTTTGTTGTATTGTGAGACAACATGTGGTGTTGTTTCAACAGGAAGATCTGTGACCCATGTCTGACATCCTTTGAACCAGAGGCCCTGGGGAATCTAGTGGAAGGCATGGACTTCCATCGGTTCTACTTCGACAACCGTAAGACAGTCATTACACAACCCTCGTACGACTACCACACAACCTGAACACGGCTACTTCCACGTAACCGGGACACAGCTACTACCACACAACCTGAACACAGCTACTACCACACAACCTGAACACAGCTACTACCACACAACCTGAACACAGCTACTACCTCACAACCTGAACACAGCTACTCCCACACAACCTGAACTCAGCTACTACCACACAACCGGAACACAGCTACTACCACACAACCGGAACACAGCTACTACCACACAACCGGAACACAGCTACTACCACACAACCGGAACACAGCTACTACCACACAACCGGAACACAGCTACTACCACACAACCGGAACACAGCTACTACCACACAACCGGAACACAGCTTCTAACACACCACTACATAAGCTGTTTTACAACCACAGACAAATCTTTATGTCACTCTCTTCCCAGTTCTGTCCAAGAACAGTAAGCCAATCCACACAACCATCCTCAACCCTCACGTCCACCTGATTGGTGAGGACGCCGCCTGCATCGCCTACATCCGCCTCACACAATTTGTCGATGGCACGGGCCGTCCCCGCTCCAGCCAATCAGAGGAGACAAGGGTGTGGCATCGCCGGGAGACCAAGTGGCAGAACGTTCACTTCCACTGCTCTGGAGCCCCAGCTGCCCCTTTACAGCAGTGAACTGGTACTCATAATCACATACACACATACATACAAACACCACTCACAAATACATACACAAACACACACACATACACCACGCACACACATAAACACACGCATATACCCACATACACCACACATGCACACTCGTATACACGCGTGCATGGATGAATGCACACGAACAAACACACGCATCAGATCTTGACAGTTTGCGGTGTCTTTGAATGTAAACCTAGTGTGTTTTCTTGTCTTTCAGGAGGAGTGAGAGCCCTAGAGGGAAAAGGGAGAACGAGGGCTGTGGATGGAGAGGGGAATGAGAGGGGGATGGAAAGAGATGATTGTCTCCCACCTCCCTCGTTCCCATCTATTACTACAGCGCTCCCTACTGGCCAGTGCATGCTACTGCAGCGCTGCAACGCATAACCTCAACCTGTCCTGGACTCACGCACAGACACACACACACAAGCTGCAGGAGCGACTCCTACTCCAATCATATCATCCATTAGAAACGCCTACAGACTCAAAGCCACCGTCACTCATCCAGCTCCCTGTCACACAGCTTTAGACCCACTCTGCAGGCACATTTGCACACATATAGGATCCACACATTGCATTCACTTTATGACTAATATTATTTATATTATTACTAAAATAGTATATTATTATAATTATTATTATTGCCGCAAGTAAGTTGTTGTCGTTGTTATTTAAACTGTACAATGTTTTTAAGGTTCTAGTTCATAGTGTTTCATAGTGTTTATTAGGGTTTTATTCCCCGCCCTGATGACAAGCATGATTTCTCCAGTGTGTTTCCCGACGACTGTCGTTGACTCATGCTCTTCCAGTGAAGCCTGATTCATGCCACGCCCCTTTGGTCACAGCCAAAACGCCATTGGGCCAGCAAAATGGCGTCTAGTTACACATTGCGCGAGAGTGAATTTGGACGTCTGCATTTTCTCCACTATGCAAATACGCTGAGCGTCCAATTTCCGCGGCTAATATGGATTTTGCGTCGTGCATTTGCACATGGTGTGAATTATGCTTCATAAGGCTCCATGAGGCTTCTTCCCCGCTTGCTCTATAAACCGGCCAGATGTTGCACAACCGGCCCGCTGGATTATTGCAGTCGTGTGTGTTTTTTCCTGTTAAGGCTGTCTTTTATTCTGAAATACGAAAACAGCCTATCTGACGAACTGTCCGCTGCCCGCCTGTCCACCAGTGAAATCGACACAGCATGTACTGTTCTATATAGTCATTCCTATACTTAATTACATATGTGTTGATCATTGCAAATAATCACTGATGATGTGACCTTATGTGGGATATAATGACACCATATATTGTGCTACTACAGATTATTTGTCGTGACTATAACTGCATTTAATTGCATGAGATTGAAACACAGCGATGCGTTCGGTGTTACTATTTGTGTTGTGGGTTTTCTACTGAATGCCGGTGACTCCTATGTGTTTTTCTGAACTGTAAAGTGCATCCGAGTATTTTTGTCTTAAATGCAGAGTATCCTGTCATTCCAATCCTAATGATAAAGATGAGGATTCATGTTTGATGATGATTGTAACATCCTTATGTACCGGCTCAATGGTTGTGCGGAGGGGGTTGGTTGATTACTAGTTTTTCATGCATAGAAATTACTTATTGGTTTGGTTCGAAGGTAAACCAATATGGTACTTTCCGTAGACTCCAGGATCCCCGTCTAGAAAATGTTCTTATGTACAAACCCGATGGTAAATCACTCACGAGGTAATACACATGAACAGTGTGATGGCGGTATGCAATGTACACATATTTTGCATGAAGTCTTGTGATTTAAGAATGAACAACTGTGTTCTTTCACGTGATAACTTGATTTATGGACGCTGATATATAAAAAAGAACACGGTCTTGCTTGTAAGAAATAATTGTATGATTGCAGAAAACAAATATAAAAATATGGAACAGGTTATAAATGAGGCCTCCTGGTCCCGGGGCTAAGGGTTGTTACAGTGTGCTGGTTCAGCTGATCTTATAGATATAGTTTTTAACTTCGTGTCGACATGCCTTGCTGTTTGTCTAGCAGTGCACTTCAACGTAGGACCACTAGGGGGAGCCACCAAACACTGCACACTCTTATTTACAAAGTTGGGTGGGAAGTTTATTAAGCCTTGGTTTCACACCCTGGCGTGCACGTTAAAGCTACTGTCTAGGGTGGCTTCATGCGTTTGTTGTTTTGCACCCGTTGATTATTGAAGAATAAGACGTACGTTTCTCATGACTCGCCTGTTGTACTGCGGTGTTTCTAAAAAAAAAAATATATATATATTTACACCGGTCAACGTGAGAACACGTCTGTCCATCGGTTTTAGAGTGGTTGTATTTGTTAAGGCTCGAACCTAGGGTGTTTCTGAGGAGCGAGACGAGGTGATAGTGAAGCCCCAGTCACGTACAAGAAGGGCCATGCTCTGCATGTCTTCAGGCAGCCCGCCTGTGTCGTCTCAGTAATAGGATCAGGGCTGATCAGGCCAGCTAACACCATCACGAAGACTGGTGAAATTATCCCAGAAGACCATTATTGGAACAAAGACTGTGTGTTTCGCGTGCGTGCGTGTGTGTGTGTGTGCTCTGGTTGCGTAAAGACAACGCCTCCAGTATCAATAGTAGAGTCCTGAAATTCAGTCTCATTTCCCTGTAGAGATTTGACCCAGGCCTACCATCAGACTTAAATGATCTTTACTAACTTTCCCATGACCAGTTTCTAAATGTAAATCCAATATTTATCTTTATCTTGCTCTTCTAACAATGAATTCTGTTCTTCCAATGAGCATTCCTTGTGTTCTAAAACAATTACCTGTGTTGAAGTGTTAACAATATGTTACCAATAAAGGCAAATCATTTTATGGCAAATACTGGATGTGTCTTCATCTCTTAATGACAAAAACACATACACAAAACACATCTTACACATTATCAGGTAGCGAAATAAGCACTATTGGCAAGAACCTATAGCGAGGCCTATCAGTGATGGTGTGTCATTGTTTTGATAAGAAATACAGCTTTTCGTTGGTGAATTATTTCTCAACTAGGGCCAAAGTTTCCACCAAACCATCCTAACCACTGTCACAGCGGAGACAGAGTGTTCTGTGTTAATGCTCTATAATTTATGTGCTAACTGACGGGTCGGGTTTTTCACATTGTGTTCAGTTATCTTTTTGGGTTTTTCGTGTTTGTGTGAGCGAGGCTAATAACCTTGCATTTTTACGACTGGACAAATCAAGCGATTGATTTAACAGGTTATATTGGTCATTGAAATAGGTCATTGACAAGATTACATGGAAGGCCTGCCATCGTTTCATTTAACCAGACCATGCCGGGTTAAATGTACCATTCCATAACTAGAAGTCACATCTTTATACCGCTGTTTTAACTACTTCGTTGGTATTAGGATGATTGCTGATTGTTTTGTATCACAAGGCTAAACTTGCAGTCGTTATCTGTTTAATTACAGAAGGTCTTGTTGCACAAGCATAACCTATGCTCCAACAGTCAATAGAGCTTATATCTTATCTGGTATGTACAGAAAACAGAAAGTGCTTCGCGTTCCTCTACTCATAGGATGACGTAACGCCAGCGTGAC
The DNA here is from genome assembly GCA_016801125.1 of Novumbra hubbsi. Lineage (NCBI taxonomy): Eukaryota > Metazoa > Chordata > Actinopteri > Esociformes > Umbridae > Novumbra > Novumbra hubbsi. Next base: position 10,814 of record JACXGK010007302.1, on the reverse strand, counting down.
GCGTGGTGCATCAGAAAGCCTGACAGCCAGTTTAGAGAGCGAACGTATGGGGCGAACATTTTCGGAAAGCGTATAGCCTTGCGAGGGAAGTTGGGCAAAGTAAGTACAGTTTACTATTTCTAATGCTTTAAAAAAATATTATTGCGCTTCTTTTTTTGTATAAAACGCGTCGGAAATCGGTTTTCTTAGTGTTCATTTGGATATACACAAATCTAAAACAAGGAATTCCATTTTTCCAGCCAGGTGTAGACTGCTGGGTATGGACAAACATGATGCCGGCCGCGAGCGCTGTGCGAGGTCACGTGTCTTTTAACTTTAGAGCGCATAGGTAGAATTGCTACAGCAAATAGTGTAGGCTACTGACAGAACTTGTTTCGGATGCTGCAATGGGGTTGTGTGCGGGGGTGTGTATGGAAGAGCTTGTGCAGGTGTGTGTTAGGGGGTTTGAGTGTGTCTAGGGTCAAAAACTGTCTTTACCCGCCATGTCAAAGTGCATAAATAATGACAACATTGACTGAGTCAGTGGGAACATAACATTATGACTTTTCTGTCTGATTATGTAATCTCTCTACACAGCCCAAAAGAGACCATTTAGAGGAGTTGACCTGAACCACCCTGATTGAGCCAGACGGTGAAGCCGAGGAATAGAAGGAGTGGAAGGAGACGTTGCCTGCAGGCCTCAGAGCCAAGATCCCAACCTTCAGAAGGAAAACTAACCTTCACTGTCTACAAGATAGCTTCCCTCTAATCCAGGCGCTTCCTGACAATTGGCATTGTTACTGTTCTACTTCCTGGTTTAGCAAGAGGGGAAGAAGCCACTGATATGCACCGCTTAAGGACTACGGTTGCCACTCTATGGCCTGTCGCGGCCAACCAGAGAGCCCAGGGCCAATTACAGGCCAGGCGTTTGCCAGCGGGAGGGCCTTTGAGTACATCTGAGCCAATGAGGAGTTACACTGTATCAGGGTCGGCCGAGCCTTTCCTGAATGGTACCAGTTGTAATTATGTGGAGGAGATGTATAATGCTTGGCTTGAGAACCCAAGGACTGTACACAAGGTAGGAAAGTTGTGTGTGTGCACTCAGGTAGTGGTTTCCCAGGATTATGGACAGTTTATGTTCAAAACTCAGTGGGACAAGAGTTGTGCAAACACCTGCCCTATCAGTAACTTCTGGTCAGTGGATCCACGTTCAAGCACCCAAACACTCACATGCATGCACACCCAAACACACACATGCGTGCACACCCAAACACACACATGCGTGCACACCCAAACACACACATGCGTGCACACCCAACACTGCCTGCCTTTCTCTTAGGAGTTTATTGTGGCCACGTGAACCAGTTGTGCCATTGATCTCTGGGTAATACAGGAACACTGCGATGCTGCCTGAGCTAGGTGTGTGTGTTTGGGTGTGTTCGTGTTCATGCAAATGACGTTAGGCAACCTGTTCCTAGGGTACAGTGGGATTCTGAGCACCACACCAAACCGAGATCATTGATTGGTTTACATTGACATCTTAGCAGACAGTCTTATCCAAAAGCACTTACAATCAGCACAATTGTGTTGATATTGCTTGCTGGAGCAACCACACAACTCAGTAAGAGTAAGTACACCTTATTCAATGACAGAGCTGTCAGCAAATTTGAAAAAGCCCTTCTCTGTAGGCCTGAGTCACTTAGTTACAGGGCAGGAGGGGAGGGCTGAGCCGGCTGGGAGGAGGGGGGACTGGGGGAGGAGAGGGGACGGGGGAGGAGAGGGGACTGGGGGAGGAGAAAGGACAGGAAGAGGAGAGGGAACAGGAGGAGGGAAGGGGACAGGAGGAGGAGGGGACAGGAGGAGGAGGGGACAAGAGGAAGAGAGGGGACAGGGGGAGGGGACAGGAGGAGGAGAGGGGGCAGGGGGAGGAGAGGGGACAGGGGGAGGAGAGGGGACAGGGGGAGGGAAGGGGACAGGAGGAGGAGAGGGGACAGGAGGAAGGGACAGGAGAAGGAGGGGGACAGGTCATGGAAGGTCTAGAGGGAGCACAGTTAGGATGGGTTCTAGGATAGAAAAGCAAAGAGTGCTAGAGGAGAACGACCTGTGTTTTATCTTTACCTCTGAGCACATTCTCCTTTCTCTTTGTCCTTCACACTCCACCTATCTCTCCTTCTCGTTGGTTCTCTCTTGTTAATCCTGAATGTCCTGTCCTGGGCGGCCATTGTCTTGGGCTGTTGGTTAGAGGGGGGGCCGTGGTTGTGTTGGTTAGGTGATTTGTGTGCATGCGTGTGTGTGTTTTGTGTGTGTGGGTGTGGAGGAAAGGGGTTAGGTATAAAGACACCTGCACCTAACTCACCTAACTTGCCAAGTCAGAGTCTGGAAGCCTCACCAGGGAACCAGGTCATCACCTGTGCATGTTATCATCACCTGTCATTGTTAGCTGGTGTGTGTCTGTCTGTGTGTGTGTGCCCGTTTGTGTTTGTCACAATGTATCTAACAGTTCTTTCTATTTTATATAACATATAACCCTGGTTATAACTTGGTGAGTAACACAGCAACACTGATTGTATCTTACTTAGACTCCTGGCCGGCTCGCTTTTGGGACACTATTGCATTGATCCGGTCAGCCAGCGATTAACATGCTGGCTTACTGACCTACAGCCAACCGGCCGTCCAGACTCATGTTGTTGTCATGGTACTCATTAGACATGGGATTTGTGTGTTTGAGTGCTGTTGGCTCAATATCATCAGTTTTAGCAGATTATAGTCTACATCCTAATATCCTCAGTATTCGTTTATTACATTGTACGCAAAGGTAATTTTTTTGCTACGCACAGTACCTAACCTCTACCTGGATTGATGGATTTCTGACGTAGCTCTTTCTAACTTACCCCCTCTCCACCCTCCATCTTTCAACCACCCTCTCTATGTTCCTTTCCTCTCTCTGTAGTCATGGGACACTTTCTTCCGGAAAGCACCACCAGGGGAAGCCTATCACAGCCCTCCCCCTCTGGGGGCTGTCGGATTGGTCAATGACCGGTGGATGGGTGGAGCTCAGCCTAACTTGGAGAAGCTTGTGGCCGACCACCTGGCCGTACAGTCACTCATACGAGCGTACCAGGTATGACACACACACACACACAGACACACACCAACACACACTCGGCCGTAGCTCTGTGTCAATGCTGTCCGTGTGTCTAGGTGCGTGGTCACCATGTAGCCAAGCTGGACCCTCTCAACATCAGCGTGGTAGACTTTGACGATGCTCCTGTAATGTTGGGCATGAAGAAAGTTGGTGAGAACCGTGCCTCTGCCCCTCCCCTTCCTGCTCCGCCCCTTCCGTCTCTGCCCCTCCCGGCCCCGCCCCTCTTCCGGGTGACTCCAGCTCTGATTAATCTGCCTGTGTGCTCACCTTCCTCACTGATTGTCGGTTTTTCTTCCTCCTCTCTTCTCCCTTTGTTGCATTTGAACCTTTCAAATGTTATCCTAATCCGTGCGTATAAACACAACCATTTATTTTGGTTCCAGCCCCCCCCCACCTGCCCCTGTAGATCTGAGGTCATCATGTGGCTCAGCTGGACCGTGGTCCTCCCCCGTCGGATGTCATCACTACCGAAGGGTGGGGGAAGGGTTAATGGTCTGGCGGAAACCCCTTCCTCCAAACACAAATCGCTACATTGCGACGTGTGTTAAAATACAGCCAAGCTGAGCTAGAAATGCCGCTTCGTTGATAGCTCACCTCGCCATATTTCAAGCGAGGGATCTGGCCACTCCCTATAGGCAAAGTAGGCTTATATGTGCAGTGTTCAATAGCCTGGGGACAAGGTTATGGTTGCATGTGAATGGGTATGAATCCCGTGCCGCCATTTTGTTTCAGTAAATCACAGTGACGTTTACGTAACTGAGAGTGTTATCGCACTGGACTCTAGTCCCCTCCAGGCATACTGTTATCTAACGTCCCCACTCCTGCCTGCGTCATCTCCGGGTTCTGGTGTCCCACAGACTCTACCGGGTGTCAACACGTTGTTCCAGAATACTGCATTCCAGATTCCTTTATTGTGATGTCATCATGGAATATGTGAGAATGTTCCATGTGGAGGAGTGTGTTTCTCCGCCCAGACGGGCAATGTGGCAATACCTGCTTGATGGACATGACTCTGGTAATGTCATGATGTATTAGGCTGGTCCTGTTGTAACTGCCCAAGGCCACAAGGCCTTTTATATGTGCATTTCCAGTGCACATACAGTGTTTCAGTGTGCGTGCACACAAAGTTTGCAGAGATCAAACAGTATTAACACGGAATGTATAGAAAGCCTAGTTTCAACAGTCCTCTTGGCTTCTTCTAGTTCTGTATTGCTCAAACTGGTTTTGTTCATTAGTGACTGGCTGAATTATGTTTCTGGTTTATGTGTTGGTGATGTGCAGGTGTTATCTGTGTGTGATTATGTGTCACTAAGCTTTCATTGTCTCCACTGTCCATCCCACATTTCTGGGTACAAAGACCGTCTCACTGCAGGAGGAATGCAAACATCCCTGAGACTACAATACCCCGTATCCTCTGCTCTTAGTATACTTCAGCTCCAGTACAGCTCTAGTGTAGCACACAAGTCCAGAAATGACCCCTAGCCCCTGTATTCTCTTTGTGTATGTCCCTAATGCTCTCAGATGGAAAGGGGATAAGGCATTGGTTTGGAATTGTCCTCAGAATGTCTCTGTACTTTTCTGGCAATGGTTCTTTGGCCCCTCATATGTGACTGATGCTGAAATAGCTTCTTAGTTCTTGCCCACTCTTGTCTATCAGGTTGTTGACAAGAAGAGGAGAGGCACATAAGCCAGCCGTTAGAGCATTTGACCAGTAATCGAAAGGTTTCAAGATCGAATCCCTGACCAGCAAGGTGAAAATTGTTTGTTTGTTTGTGCGTGATTAGGTTTGTGTGTAGGTGTCGGTGCATATGTGTGCTGTGTTTGCCTGACTCCAAAAGTGTGTGTGTGCATTTTCAGGGTCAGTGATAAGGTTGTGTCTCTCCTACTGGCTCATGACCTGGTAACTTGATCGTACTTCATTAAGTTCTTCAGCTTGGCTGTGTGAGACAACAACGATAGTAGAACCAGCGTCGAAGGACTGTGCCCTGTTGGCTTTGCACTGTGTCTAAGACAAGGTCACGCTGGAAACAGATACAATGGGACGTTTGTAGTTTCACACTGCTCTGTGACCACCCACCTCTCTCACACGCACCTCAAATTTAACTCTGGACCGCCCGGCTTGGGCCAGGCCACAATTTACACGCAACCTTCAAACCCGGGGCTGATTCAGACCTGCGAAACCCAGTGGGAGCCATTAATGATGAGGTAGAACAGAAGACCTGCAGGCTCCGGACCTTGTAGGAGTTGAATACTCCTGCATTATAAAACTTAGTGACGGTCTTCGTGGACTTGCTGACAGTGTAGACTCATGAAGAAACATGAAGAGCTGTTCACTCAAGGTCAAGGTCATGACTAATACTGTTTAATTCGAAAGCTTTTCATATGACAGCAGATGTATCACCATTCATTCCAAACAGGAAGTCAACCCTTGCACCAACCACACCACCCTATAATATAATTCCTGGAGTCTAGAATTACAGTATTCTAGAATTGACGGTGTTACTTTGTCGCCGCCCTTCTGCTTTTTAGGACGTTGTTTCTTCGCATTCTCTTCTCCCTTTGTACCGCTCTGTTTCTCTTGACTCATGCCTTAACCTTTCAACCATTAACCTTCTAATCAGCACCAGACCTGTTTGGTTCTCTGTTTAACTTTGATTGATATACAGTGTTTTCTTTTTCGATTGTCACTCATCTCTATGCCCCTATTCTCTATTCTTAAAATCGTTCACTCTTTCTGATCAACAGTTCTCTCCCTCTCTCTCTCTCTCCTCTAGCCGTTTGATTATAATGTCTTTTTCCCCCCACCCGGTCTCCACGGTGACGATGGCAGCGTTTTACGGTCTGGACGGGTCTGATCTGGACAGGGTGTTCCGACTCCCCGCCTCCACCTTCATCGGGGGCAGCGAGAAGGCACTGGCCCTCCGTCAGATCATCCACCGTCTTGAGGTTAAAGTCCGTCTGCCGCTTGGCAAACACCACTCACTGGCAAATACGCACTGACCTCTACATCCCCTGTCCTGTAGGCGGCGTACTGCGGGTCCATTGGAGTGGAGTTCATGTTTATTAATGACCTGGAGCAGTGTCAGTGGATCAGACAGAAGTTTGAGAGCCCGGGTGTCATGCAGTTCACCTGCGAGGAGAAGAGGACCCTGCTGGCCAGGCTGGTTCGCTCCACCAGGTCTGTCTATGTGTACACCCCTACTTTAAACCTACTTGGTTTGATCCACCAAGTCTGTCTATGTGTGCACCCCTACTTTAAACCTACTTGGTTTGATCCACCAAGTCTGTCTATGTGTGCACCCCTACTTTAAACCTACTTGGTTTGATCCACCAAGTCTGTCTATGTGTGCACCCCTACTTTAAACCTACTTGGTTTGATCCACCAGGTCTGTCTATGTGTGCACCCCTACTTTAAACCTACTTGGTTTGATCCACCAGGTCTGTCTATGTGTACACCCCTACTTTAAACCTACTTGGTTCAGTTCACCATGTCTGTCTATATGTACACCCCTACTTTAAACCTACTTGGTTCAGTTCACCAGGTCTGTCTATATGTACACCCCTACTTTAAACCTACTTGGTTTGATCCACCAGGTCTGTCTTTGTGTGCACCCCTACTTTAAACCTACTTGGTTTGAACCACCAGGTCTGTCTATATGTACACCCCTACTTTAAACCTACTTGGTTCAGTTCACCACGGCTGTCTATATGTACACCCCTACTTTAAACCTACTTGGTTCAGTTCACCAGGTCTGTCTATGTGTACACCCCTACTTTAAACCTACTTGGATGAATCCGTCAGGTCTATCTATACGTACCCCCCCATTTTAAACCTACTTGGTTTGATCCACCAGGTCTGTATATTTACACCTCTACATGCCTACACATGTATGTAGTAATGAAACAAGCCACACGGACAGCTGAGACCAACGTTACTGGGAATTTATTGTCAGATATTGTGTTATGTTTTTTAAACGGCATAACAACAGAACAGGAGTGATTGGAGACCTGGGACATGAGATTTGTTTATAACAGCAGCAGAACTACATGAACCCTTTAAATCCATTGGTTAGCTACTTGTGAATAGGTTGCTATTGGCTGCCCTTGTATGCTGTAAAAGGGATCCTTAGAGATTGGGCATAAATTCTGGAAAGGGTCTAACCTTAATGATAATCTCCTTTAACTCCTGCTTTCCTGTCGGTCAGGTTTGAGGAGTTCCTGCAGAGGAAATGGTCATCAGAGAAGCGTTTCGGCCTGGAGGGCTGTGAGTCTCTCATCCCTGCCCTAAAGACCATAATCGACAAGTCCAACATGAACGGAGTGGACAGCGTCATCATGGGGATGCCCCACAGGTACTGTCACCACGGAAACACCTATCACAGGCAGCCCCATGTAACAGTCACTATGGGTGCTTTTCAATCTTCAATGCTGATTGGCAGATAGTGATGATATAATGACAACATATACAATAGGTGTGACATCAATTTTACAGCTTGAATTGCATTGGTAACCGTTTTAAAACAGCAATAAGGCATCTCGGGGAACCGCGGGTTAGTGCCGTGTCCTCTCTATGTTGAGTGGTGGATAAAAACAACTACATACATACATGCATTAAAAGTCCCTCCCATCCACCATTGTGTCCCACCCTCTATATCACGGCCCCTCTCTCCCCATCCAGGGGGAGGCTGAACGTGCTGGCCAATGTGATCCGGAAGGAGCTGGACCAGATCTTCTGTCAATTTGACTCCAAGCTGGAAGCTGCCGATGAGGTGAGTCCTACGTCCGATTGGTGAGTCCTACGTCCGATGAGGTGAGTCCTACGTCCGATTAGTTAGTCCTACGTCCGATGAGGTGAGTTCTACGTCCGATTGGTGAGTCCTACGTCCGATGAGGTGAGTCCTACGTCCGATTGGTGAGTCCTACGTCCGATGAGGTGAGTCCTACGTCCGATTGGTGAGTCCTACGTCCGATTGGTGAGTCCTACGTCCGATGAGGTGAGTCCTACGTCCGATTGGTGAGTCCTACGTCCAATTGGGCTCCAACCCCCCCCCCCAAAGGGTTCTGGAGATGTCAAGTACCACTTGGGGATGTGGCATCGGAGGACCAACCGGGTGACTGATAGGAGCATAACGCTGTCACTCATGGCTAACCCCTCCCACCTGGAGGCGGTGGACCCGGTGGTTCAGGGCAAGACCAAGGCCGAGCAGTTCTACAGTGGAGACACGGGGGGCCAGCGGGTAGGGGCACACACACACAGACACACACACACTGTGCATGTGTTTGGAGGTAGGTGTGCACTCCTTGTATTTATGTGTGTGTGATTCAGGTCATGTCCATATTGCTGCACGGCGATGCAGCGTTCGCAGGTCAAGGGGTCGTCTACGAGACCTTTCACCTCTCCGACCTCCCGTCTTATACCACACACGGCACTATTCACGTGGTGGTCAACAACCAGGTAGCAAACAAACAGCGCCTCGTTAACTCTAATTCTACGATACCATCCACAGGTACACATAAACATAAATGTAACACATACAACCCCCCCCCCCCTCACACACACAATTTTTTAATGCTCTTCTCTCTCTCCTCTTTCTAACATCTGTCCTGTATCTACCTCTCCCTCTCTGTCCCCTCCCTCCCTGTCCCCTCCCTCCCTGTCCCCTCCCTCTCTGTCCCCTCCCTCTCTGTCGCCCCCCTCTCTGTAGATTGGTTTCACCACTGACCCCAGGATGGCCAGGTCATCCTCGTATCCCACAGACGTGGCCAAGGTGGTCAACGCTCCCATTTTCCACGTCAACGCCGACGACCCCGAGGCCGTCATTTACGTGTGTCACGTGGCCGCAGAGTGGAGGGCCACCTTCCACAAGGATGTGGTGGTCGACCTGGTGAGTGTTTCCCCGTCAGGGTGCAGTTTATCAAGGCTGTGTTCATTAGAGTGCTATTTAATAGGGTGCTGTTTATTAGGGTGCTGTTTATTAGGGTGCTGTTTATTAGGGTGCTGTTTATTAGAGTGCTATTTTATTCAGGTGCTGTTTTTTAAGTGCACCAGGAGGAGCACTTAACCGAAACGCTGTGGGACCACCTGGACTTGCTCCAGGAGGATAGAAATGTTTTTATGATGACAGATGTTTTGAAGTGTATCCTTAGTGCTGTATGTCTTTCTTTCGTTTTGCGCTCCGGTGAACATGGCATCCTGGTGTGTTCATGATGGAATGGTTGAAAAACAACCTCTGAATTGTGCCTGCTTCTGTTTGTGTGTGTGTGTTTCAACTCCAGGTGTGTTACAGGCGTAACGGCCACAATGAGATGGACGAGCCCATGTTCACCCAGCCCCTGATGTACAAGCAGATCAAGAAGCAGAAAGGAGTCCTACAGAAATATGCCGCCAGGCTCATGGAGGAGGGAGTAGTGAGCCGGCAGGAGTACGAGGTAATGTAGTACAGACCGTGGTCATGTAGTACAGACGTGGTAATGTAGTACAGACCATGGTCCTCCTATACTGGCAACCTGACCAATCAAAAGCTTTTGTTTTGCTTAATTATACACCGGGTGCTGAACTCCACTTTGTGGTGGCACATTTGAATGACTCCTAGTCTTAACTTCTATTAACCCTTCATATCTGTAGGAAGACATAGCTAACTATGACAAGATCTGTGAGGAGGCTCACGCTCGATCCAAAGACAAGAAGATTCTGCACATCAAACACTGGCTGGACTCGCCCTGGCCTGGTCAGTCTGTGGCTCGCCAAATGTGCTGAAAAGGCGACGTGGAGACACAATAACAGCCTGCATCTTACTCCGTTTGCGTGTGTGCGTTTGTGTGTGTGTGTGTGTGTCTAGGTTTTTTCAAACCAGATGGTCAGCCTAAAAGTATGAGCAGTCCATCTACTGGCCTGCCTGAAGAAGAGCTGAGACACATAGGGAACATTGCTTCATCTGTCCCCTTGGAAGACTTCACTATACACGGAGGTACTGACTCACAGCGTAGCTGGAATATTATTTAGACAAATTGCATCCCCTGCCATTCCATGGTCTAAAAGTGACTTATTTAACCGACAGGTACCGTGGTGTCCCTTATGGAAGCAATCTAGGACCAGTCATTTACAATTCATTTGCCACTTGTCTTACACTTGCCTTTAAAGAAAGCGTGTTTATCTTCATGTATGTCAAGGCAAATTAAGCTAAACACACACTGTGGAAGGCAAATAAGTACCTGTGTGTGTGTGTGTGTGTGCGCTGGGTTTCAGGTGTGAGTCGTATACTGAAGGGCCGGGCAGGCATGGGGGAGCAGCGGGTGTGTGACTGGGCACTAGGGGAGTACATGGCGTTCGGCTCGCTACTCAAGGAGGGAACACACATACGTCTGAGTGGACAGGACGTGGAGAGAGGAACGTTCAGGTGCCAACATCACCCTGTCACAGCTATAACCGCCCTGTCACAGCTATAACCGCCCTGTCTCTGTTACAACCGCCCTGTCACTGTTATAACCGCCCTGTCACAGCTATAACCGCCCCGTCACAGCTATACCCGCCCGGTCACTGCTATAACCGCCACTTCACAGCTATAACCGCCCCGTCACTGTTATAATCGACCCGTCACAGCTATAACTGCCCCGTCACTGCTATAACCCCCCCGTCACTGCTATAACCGCCCCGTCACAGCTATAACCGCCCCGTCACTGCTATAACCGC
>JACXGK010007301.1:15169-25834 GCA_016801125.1 Novumbra hubbsi | reverse complement strand
AACGTTTATTATGCTGAGGGACGTATTAGGCCATCCCCATGCACTTTCACTAGCATAACGTTTATTATGCTGAGGGACGTATTAGGCCATCCCAATGCACTTTCACTAGCATAACATTCATTATGCTGAGGGACGTATTAGGCCATCCCAATGCACTTTCACTAGCATAACGTTTATTATGCTGAGGGACGTATTAGGCCATCCCAATGCACTTTCACTAGCATACCGTTTATTATGCTGAGGGACGTATTAGGCCATCCCCATGGAAATTTGATTTCATATGACCGGCGACTGCTCAAAAAAAAAAATGTTTACTGACCAAACAATCGATTAGTCGCTAGCCAAGTTTTAATTTAACTGGAGACAGATTTGTGACAAAGAAAAGATTCTACATGTTTTGTTCCCACCAAACATTTTTATGATAACCAGTGTTACTGGAAAACAAACAGCGGTGTTCCAGGAAAGCGTGGCATGAATTTACCAATCAGAGGGCAGCTTTGACTCGTACTAGTGACTACTTATGTTATATTGACCAATCAGAGGGCAGCTTTGACTCGTACTAGCGACTAATTATGGTATGTTGACCAATCAGATGGCAGCTTTGACTCGTACTAGTGACTACTTATGGTATATTGACCAATCAGAGTGCAGCTTTGACTCGTACTAGTGACTACTTATGGTATATTGACCAATCAGAGTGCAGCTTTGACTTGTACTAGCGACTACTTATGGTATGTTGACCAATCAGAGGGCAGCTTTGACTCGTACTAGAGACTACTTATGGTATGTTGACCAATCAGAGGGCAGCTTTGACTCATACTAGCAACTACTTATGGCATGTTAACCAATCAGAGGGCAGCTTTGCACGTATTTGCGACTACTTATGGTATGTTGAACATTGGCGAACGCCAACGCTGCTGGCGGGGGAATGCGTCAACCTTTTGCACGTGTGCTGGCATAAATGTCCTGAGAAAGCAGTGTGATAAGACAAACTCATGTTTGAATCTTTAAGCTTCACGCACTTGCAACAACACACATGATGAAAAATAGTGAATTAGACAATAGACAAAATAAATACCTTGTCATTTCTTCCAAAACAGAAAAGCAATATTACGTATAATGCATTTAATTTTTAAACATTCCATTTAATTTCTAAACCAACCAATACTTGTCATAAAGTAGTTTTAGTAGTGTAAAGAAATTGTAATGTCAAATAGCAAACATGCCTTCTCAGTTCTTAGCACTAGCACTCTGGCCAACAAAATATACGAAAAAATATTTAAAAAAGGCCACATGAAGATATGCTAGAGATAAAACCATTTCTCCACTGCCATCATACATTTTTCTTGTGTAGCCTAATAAAAGGTATTCCTTCCAAGTCATAGTTCGAGGTCCACGGAACAGTAAAGCATTAAAACAACAACTTTTGCCGCTCTACGCCTGGCCTTTAAAGAACTTTCCACTCCTTCTGTTACATCCATACACAAACACAGGCTGTTTAATGTGACGCCAGTAGGGGTCAGCTCGGTACCTCTCGCTCCACATTGCCCCAGGACGCGGAGCGCTGGTGCCCCCCTCCTCCCCTGCTCGGAGCCTTGTCGGACCACGCGTCAGGGGTCTGGAGGAGGAAGAACACAAGGGTCAAACAAAGCCAGTTGCATTTGTCTCCTGCTTTGTTAACAACCGCGGTAGACTCACCGTAAAATGCCAACCCTTCCAAAGTAATCGCATTGAAGTAAAAAAATATGTTTTTTAAAAGTTGATTAAAATTGGTAACAAGTAATATCAAATCAAAACGTATAACAATCAAAAAATACAAAGTAATGTTAAGCAAAAGCAACACTATACAACAGTGTTTCCAGGAAATCATACCACCACTGGTTTGTTTCGGTGTCAGAGTGCATGTTTTAGAGCAAAGCATTGGCAGTTCATCTTATGTACCAGCTTTCCATGCGGTCCTGTTAGATCAAGTATAGGCTGATTGCTCCAAACAAGTGTGACATCAAGGACCCTTCACAGTACATAAAAGACCCACAACCAATAGTGGCTAAATGGGACCATGTCAATGATGACTGGATAGTACCTGGGAGCGAAGTGCGAGTACGTGTCAGTACGAGATCTCGTCAGAAAAACAGGAAGTAAATCATACACATGTTTGACTTCTGACCAAATGGCTGAGAATTAAGAGAACAATCATCACAGTACAACACCAAGTCACTTAAACTTCAGGGATGTCAATCTGTCCAGTTAGGAAATATAAGCGATTGTGAATCAATGTCACCTGTTTTAGAGAAAATGTAAGTGACAACAGGTGCAGTGGAGAGGCAACAGAAAAACAACCCCCAAAAAGGGAATGCTTCTGCAAGTGGTGGCCACAGACAATAGCTTTTTCTTTATTTGTGCTGTCTCCCAGCACAGTCTCAAGAGCAAGGAGGAGGTACCAGGAGACGGACGTTACACAAGAAGAGCTTGTCAGGGCCGTAGAAGGGCCTTTATGTGGGGAACAGGAGGAGCCCTGCCAGAGCCTTACAACATGACCTCCAGCGGGCTACTGGTGTGCGTGTTCTGACCAAACTGTCAGAAACAAATTATTTGAGGGTGGCATGAAGGTCCGACGTCCTGTAGCGGGACCTGTGCTCACAGCCCGACACCATGCAGCTTGATTGGCATTTGCCAGAGAACACTAGAATTGGCAGGTCCACTATTGGCCAGTCATTGATGCCATTGACTGGCCTTCACGTTCCCCAGACCTGAATCCAACTGAGCGCCTCTGAGAGGATGTGTATCAGTGCATCCAACGCTGCCAAGTATCCCCACAGACCAGGAGCTCACTGATGCCCTGATCCAGGTCTGGGAGGAGATCCCCAGGGCACCATCCACCGTCTCAGGAGCCCAGACGTTGTTGGGAGTGCCCACAGGCACGTGGGGACCGCACCAATACTGACGCTTTAATGAGTTGTCGTGAAGAGATTCACACAAGTGGAAACTTGATGTAAATCGTTTACTTTGATTTTCCAGCCCTCGGTTGGAGATTTTGGATTCCGCTGTTTGTTAGGTAATTTGATCTTTAATATTTTTCCTTTATTAAGACATGATGAAAGTGTTCCGTTCATTTTTCTGAGTAGTGTATTCTCATCAATAATTAATGAGATGCAAAATATTTGCAAATTTAAAATAGTTATCTGTTATTTACGCTATTTTAAACAGCCGTGTCCTGCAAAACGTTATTTAATTTTACACTGAATACTTGTTAAATCAATTTATTCATGGGAAAAGGACCACAGGTGGGTGAAATAATCCCTGCTTCGTCAGTTGAAATGGCATTAGTTCTACATGACTTGAATTTTATAATTTAATTCCTAAATCATGCCATACAACAGTATAATGCAAACAAATCTTAATGCTATGTTAAAAATAATAATAATCAGATCTAGAAAACTGTGAATCACAGAACGTGCCCAGAACACTGCGAACTGATATAATAATCTAGACTACAATATTCAGATCTAGAAAACGGTGAATCACAGAACATGCCCAGAACACCGCAAACTCAGATTATAATAATATACACTACACTATTCAGATCTAGGAAACAATGAATCACAGAACGTGCCCAGAACATTGTGGACTGAACCACATGTTGTGAGCAAACATTATCCCACATTATCCAACACAGGACAATCATTTCTTCATGCCTGGCTTCCATTTCCCCAAATGGCTGTAGCTTTCACTATCAACTTGTGTTTTAAACATTCGTGGTGTAGGAAAATAAACAAGAATACACATAAACGCCTCTCAACACTAAAGTTTCTCCAAATTCAAGTTGTTCATCAATCTCGAATTGATGAATAAATCATAATAAACATGAATATGACTGTAATCACCCAGACCAATGTTCACCCCCTCACTAAGGTTGACATTACACAGGCCGTGCATTCTGCCCATATATGATGTCTTCACACCAATCGCAATTACACCACGCTAGCATCTAATGGAGGTTAGAAGGTGACTGACTCATAGCCGAGACAGCAATAGAAACAAAGAGGGAGAGGATGTGGGCAGGAGGCTCGTCCCTGCAGACAACCAGCACGGAGGACGGGTGCAGCCTGATGTGTGACGGAAAACGCCGGTGTCAGCTGACTCCCAGCCTGTTCAAGCTGCTGCGGTTTTCTCACTCCGTAAGCGAGCAGAGCCACCTGACCCGCCCCTTTATTACCAATAGCCTTTTCACTCGGTTGGTTCTCTGCTACAAACTACCCCCCCCCCCCCGCAACCACACCAAAGGCCAGACCAAAACTATGACAGGCAACTTATGATCGCATGTTGTCTATTAGTAACACAATTATGTGAGCCAAATCATACATGCATAGTCAGGTGCATTGTTTTATTACTCTACATACATATGAAAGAACATTGTTAACAACACTGAGTATGAAGGAGAGCTGTAATTGCCCTGGGACTGAGGGCATGTGCAACTATATAAATGGTGGCTTTCCTCATCCCAGGACTTAAACTGGAGAAAATATTCAAAAGATAATGTCAGAGGGGGGAGTTAATCACCTGGGTGGATTGGTCCTTCTTGCAGAGGCTGGCCTGGACTTCTGGATCTTTGGGCCAGTGGCCTTGCAAGTAGGGTCCCACGATGGCATCCAGAGACATCGTCCGCCGCATCCCAGGGGACACCTGTCGCGCTTTGGTCCTCTCTGATGACAATATCAGAGTGGGAAAATCTTAACATGCATCCCTGTGTTTTTTTAACCCATTTATAATGATAAGATAACTAGCTCAGTTGTTTAAACCATCTCCTTTCTAAGTCCTTATACATTAACGGTGTATATAAAAAACGTAAATGTAGTAAGCTACATGCACATTTAATATCAGTCGCGTCTACCATACCTGACTTGCAATTTCTTAAGTTGGTATGCGGTTTGTGCAGCTTGAAGGGAACTGTTGCCCTCAGGGGCTGTGGACCAGCAGTGGCTCCCCGGGTCTGTCCGACTCCGCTACGGCAAGACATCTTCCCCAGACGAATGCAAACAAACGTAGAAAGTGCCTAGCTAGTTGGCAAGTTTTTAACTGTTTTGTCTAGGATTCCTAATTTCTTGAACTTCTAGAGGGAGGTTTCACTCAAGCTACAGCAGTGGCTATCTCTTCCTCCTCAGTGTTTAGCTACTTCACTTTTTTCCATTGACTAGCTAAATAAAGTAACTAACGACTAAAGTGCGAGCTGAGAGGCTATATCTAAAGCGTGGAAATGGGTGGCAAGCTGTTAACGGGTGATAGATATGTTATTAGCTGTCTTACTCGCGCGAGGTAGTTAGCTAGCCAGCCGGTTCCTTTGTGACGATATTTACTTATTTAAGTCCGTTCAACCACCAAGAAAGCTGTCCAACCTAAATAGGTTATAAAACGACATATCATTAGTGAAAGTAATTCCTAAACAACATCTAGAACATCATAATTATAAGCAGTGGAACTTAGTTTGGTCACCAAGTTGATGCGCTTTCTGAGGAGTTCGTTGCGTTCTTGATTCACGCATACTCAGACAACTTTCACGCTTTTGTGGATTTAATTATACTGGGTGGGTCCAGAATTCAATCTTACATTTGGTTGGTTAGAAAAATGTATTACCATAAGTCCATTGGGCAATTGACTATCAATCTATCACTGTGAGAGAAAATATACCTTGCCACACAATTAATTTTGATAAACGTGTTTTTGTTGTACTAACCAAGCTGGACAATCATTCCGCATATGCTACTCACTAAAAGAAAATGTTTCATTTCAACATTGTTGTTGTTTAATACTACTTTAAACCAAAAATATATTCAGAATACACTATGTGCATGTCTTCATATTACATCCGTACTCTCACTCATCCATCATCTATCTACTCATCCATTCATTCATCTTAGCTAGTTCACTCTCATGTCATAACCGTAGGGTCTGTCCGTCAATCTGTCTGTCTGAGGGTGTACTTGAAGGAGCACCGTCGCAGAAGAGCGTTTGTGGAACATGGGACGTATGTGACGTTCTGCATTGTGTGAGATAACTGTCCCCGTGCCTGTGAGAACCGCGCCCGGTTGGACGGAAGAGTGGCTACAGATAACACACCAACCAAGCAGCCGCTAACCACAGACCCTGAATCAGATTTACTCAACTCAAACGGGAGGTTAATCTACAGAGAAGTAGGCTAAACTGACCCTGGAGCAGTACTTCAACTGGCATTTCAACCTACTTTAGAGATAAAGAGCTGTCAAATTGGTCTCCCTGCCATTGGAGGGTGTGAATGAGCATTATCACAGAATGGTCACGGTCAATACATGTCTTGTGTGGTTGCTCTTAAAAGTCAGAAGGTGTTGTGACAAGAAAACAGCAGCGGTTTGTAGCCCAGGGTGGTCATGCTTTCTAAGCTACCGCAAGGCCATACTCTTATATTGTTTATATAAAAAAACATGGGGATACAGTCTGAAATAAAAAATAAACAAAGAGATACTGGCAAATAATAATGAAATGTGGGGTTAGTATGGGTCTCATTATACTATAGATTCATATATATAAAAATCAAAGCAGACACAAAATACAAAGTACTATATAAATACAAAGTATACGGCAGGTCACTTATAATTTTTCATAATGGTAGACAAACAAGCATGACATATTCGTCTGATACAAAAAGGGAAAATAACAACAAATGAATGAAACAGGATGGCTACATGGTGTGTACTGTTGCTATAGTGACCTACCAAACAACCAACCTTTCAATTTGGGCGTCACCAGCTGAGATTATACAGACCATCTTGACCAAACTGGTCATCCAGCTCAGCCAACATATCACCATCTTCACAAAGCTGGTCAACCAGCTAATCTGGCATGTTACTAGTTTGACCCAGTTACTGCTTGTGCAAGTAAATCCCAATGTGGTCTCAGTTGAATTCCAGAATAGATCATATGCCTTTAATCAAAGATAACAATGTATCTAAATGTATTTGAATTACATTTTGTGTGCCATTATATGTATTTAACATTTTCTCTATTGGGACCTACAGTGCACATGTACTAGTACAGCATGGGTTTGAATCCAGCCAGCAGCAAACACTGCTGTCTTTCGTAACTCCTATCTTTCCCTGAGCTCTGGTCAAATAAAGCATTTCAATGCCTACAAATCTTTTGAAAATTTAGCCAAATTATAACCCGCATGAGGTCATTGTGGATGTGTGTATAAATTACATTTCCTTCTAATGGGAGCTAATAGAAAAGCACGTCAACAGAAATGTGTGCTCACGCTTTTCAAACTTACTTCACCATTTCATCCATAGGGATCTACAGCCTTTGTTTGCTTTAAACAAACAGATTTGTATGTCTGTTGGACTGTGCTAATTAATGAATGACTCTACCCTTTGACCCCAGGCTTTGTACCATTTGGCTGTGGCTTTGCAAACAGTTTGAATACAAAATGAGGATGATGACAATGAAGGAAGAGTTGGTGAGTTTGGCGGTACACAAAAGTATGATTAGTTGTTGCAATGTAAAATGTAAATGTTTGCGTTACATGGTGGAAACATAACATTGTTAATTTATTTAACCACACTAGTCAGATGATTTTACTACAGACAGCCCACCAACCCCATTCATTAATTCCTTGTTTCATTTTGAATTGGGAATAGGATTAGTTACTTTAATTCAGTAACAAAAAGAAACTGTGTACAAAAAAGAAAAATAGCGTGTTTGAAATCATCCTAGTTCTTGCAGAACTAGAAATACTTGAATGAACAAACCACACAGGACAAGCAGAATGGATGCAGGTCGTGCACTATTGTAAAGTAAGCCATAACATTATATTGTGACATAGCAAATGCCTTAAGTCAACATACCACATGTGCCTACTGCAGGAACAAGCATAGCAATGTACTGTTCAACAAAAAAGGCAGTTTTATTGCAGTTTTAAATTAAATATATATGAACGTCCAAACGCTGAGATGAGACAGCAATCTAGATTTAAATAAAATGAGTGAAATGATTAAATAATAATACAAAATAAATGTAGCTTACTAGAAAATACAAACTTGGAACATCAATGCTCGTACAATAACACCACACATTGGCGTACATCTTTTTTCTCCTGCTCTTACACAGTGACACACTCGAGCCCAAACTTCACTAACACTTGTTAATACAAAGCACTTCTTTTAGCATTTAACCTTCAGTAACAGAAGCCACTACAGAAAGTTCAGCAATGATAAAATACAAACCCTCTCTTTCCGGTTGTACTACCAGACTTGTAATAACGCAACGGCAAGAGTCACAGGGCACACAAGTGGTTGTTTCACTTCTGAACCGTGTCATTGAGCTCCTAACAGCTCAACATGTCCTGCACTGCAAGAATACACATTAGGGAGAGTGGAAACCCGTACAAGCATCACTTCCACAGTCAGACAAACAAGGTAGCACAGGTGTAAGACAGTACAAACCTCTGGCAAGGTTCAAATGTTTTGGTCAGCGGGTTTAAGGTTGCTGCAATTTCGGTCGGTAATTGTATAATGGCTATGTTTTCAAGTAAGCAACTATATTTCCCATATCTACAGAAGGTGGACATCAGTTCACATTCTAAGACGGTTGGATGTATTGTTCAGGCAGTACTGCAGCTCTTCTGGTTGCTTTTCTTTTTGACGCTATGGAAGATGCATGGGATTGGCTACTAAGTCAAAAAACTTATTTTATGACAATGTTTTCAAACGAGAGGTTGTGTAGGACTTGAGGAATGCGTGTGTAATAAAGGGAAGGTTTAATGAGTAGTACAGGCCCCCCCGTCTTACAGAGTCTGCTGGGTCATGTTCATTATGGCACACATTATGGTTTTAAAACATAAACTCTAATCTGACAAGTGTAGGCGGTCCCTCAATTTAACTTGGTTCTCCCCCATTGGTTGCTTAATGAACATGACCCGAGATCTCTCACTTTGGGGGGAAGCGGTTTCGCCCAGTGTCTGTGAATGGAAACAGTGCTTTGGCGCCCACTAGCTGGGAGAAAGGGCAGGGCTGTTGTCTGTGCTGATGTGGACCAGGCACTCGCTGGACTTGAGGCTGGCCAGGGACTTGAAGCTGGGCAGGGAGCTTAGAGACCCACAAAGACCCATCATAGAAGGCGTGTAATCTTTATCTGAGAGAAAGAAATACATCATGTTGTGAAAGCCTTGACCAACAAACAATCACAGACAAACCCTTGCAAAGACCCCTGGCATTTTCAATGTTATTTTATCCGCATGTCCAGCCATTATATTTATTTATATAATCATTGGTATAGCCAAGAGTGTCATATATTATATTTACTTCTTAGGTGATGCAGAGTCTGAGCTTTTCATGTTTTTTTTAGGTACAACAATTGTCTTTACAGACATTTTGGTTAATTGCCTGACAAAGAGAGCTCTAGCCCAGTAACAAAAGTGACATTAACAGATTGAAACGGAAGTAAACAACTTCAATTGTATAACTCAAAAGTCTGTAGCTCAAACACACAATGTGGATAAGGGACAGTGGGACTTATTGTGTTAAGGAAAAGAGAAACGTGTGTTAGCTGAATGTGCAATTCAGACCATATCTATGTGTGTGTTTCTGGATCTGTACATGTGTGACTTTCTGTTTCGATCATCTTCTGGAACACTTGTGTGGACGCCACGGGATGTGTGGGACTACCGCACCATCACTTGTGTGGACGCCACGGGATGTGTGGGACTGCCGCACCAACAATTGTGTGGACGCCACGGGATGTCTGGGACTACCGCACCAACACTTGTGTGGACGCCACGGGATGTGTGGGACTACCGCACCAACACTTGTGTGGACGCCACGGGATGTGTGGGACTACCGCACCAACACTTGTGTGGACGCCACGGGATGTCTGGGACTGCCGCACCAACACTTGTGTGGACGCCACGGGATGTGTGGGACTACCGCACCTGCTGTGCACCAGGCTTCTCCGTTCCGTTGCCCCACCAGGTTATGGGAGTTGGAGTCGAGGCAGACCTCCACGGACAGCAGCTCTGTGCTGGGGAAGCTCCTCCTGGAGGCATTGAGACATTCAGCCTCATACCGTTTTTAGGGTTTTCTCTCTTGCTTCAAAATATGTAATATTGTTAACTAAACCCAGGTGGCACTGTCCTAAACTAAAAATGCACATATCATTAATATATATCAAAAATATTGTTACAACCACCAACCAGACAAAACGCATCTAAACTGAAACATTCAATTGTATCTCACTCGTTTGACAAGAGGAATACCACCACATGCATTACAGCTACATAGATGTTATACTCCAGCATGTGTGTGGGAGTGTAGGAGTCGGGTCACACCTGCGAAACAGCTTGCCATTGTCGTGGTTATTGTAGGGCTGTTGCCATTGGTTGATGAGTGGGATTGACAGGTTTTTGGCCAAATGGTTGGAGTCACACGGAATCAGGCTTGTCCTTCAATACACAAGGGGACAGGTCAAACAAAGGTCCATAACAAACAGGGGGTTGGGGTCGGGGTTGGGGTTGACATTGAAGCAGCGTGGATCACCACTCATAAGCATACATCTCTTTACATGTACAGTTTATATGTTTTGATGCCCAATGTGCATGTGTGAATCTATGTACATGTGTGTGTGTGAATCTATGTACATGTG
>JACXGK010007301.1:0-15069 GCA_016801125.1 Novumbra hubbsi | reverse complement strand
TTTACTAACAGCTGCTCCTGCAGTTCCAGCACGATGGCTTCCAGCTCCCTCTTCTCCATCTTGTACTGCTCCTCCATCTCCATCAGCCTCGAGGTCAGCTTCTTGTTCTCCGTTTCCACGTTCTTCAGCTGGGACTCCCGCAGACGCACAAGTTCCTCCAAGTAGCCCTGAAGACAAGCACCCAACGCGGTAGCGGTCAGCCGCCATTAATACCCGCCCAAAATAGTAGGGAAATGGGAGGAAGCCTTTGAACGGGTTTTTCTACAGTGTGGCCTACGGAACACGACTCAGTTATACAACTGGTTGACTTCTGTCTTTACAGTGAGTTCAGTGGCAGAACAGAGAGCCAAATATCGTATCTTGTCTGAAGAGGACTGGCATCTTCGTGAGAACAATCCACCAGTCGCCCTTTATGTGTTTACTGCAACACTCTAATCGGTGACTTATTTAGACCTGGGAACCAGGTGGGTGCAATTAATGATGAGGTAGAACAGAAAACCAGCGGGCTCCTGCTCTGGTAGGATATTCCCTATGAGGTATCAGTTTTTGGAGCATGCCTGGGCTTTTGTGTAGCAATAGAACAATAGCCCTATGCTTAGCGTATGGGGCCTAGTGCTTAGATGTTCAAGCATTAATTTTAGACGTTCACATTTTTTATTAATAAACAAGTTTTACAATATTTAACCATCCCAGGGTGCAACTAAGCTTGGCCACTCAAAGGCCAACTGCAGGGTTCAATGAAGACACAAAATGGCCGCCCACCTTCTGAGCGTAGACAATCTTGAACCTTTGCTCCATCTTGCGGCACTTGTTGGCCCAGCTTTCCTCGTCGGTGACCAGCGGGACGTAGGGGTGCTCGGGCACACTGTCATCACTGGTGCTGCTGTCGATGCTTCGGCGGTCATCGTCATCGCTTAGATAATCATAGCTATGCAGACAATAACACACAAGTGGGAAGATCCTGAGAGGTTTCCTGAATTTGCCTAAGCCTGGAAGAACAATTATTCTCTGTGGATGTTCACCGCTGAGAGAGGTTGACTAAGCTTAAAAATTGGCTTTTCGACATTCAGCAACAGAAGCCAATGAATACACACCACAGTAATTGAGGAGCTGGGGAGAGTCTATTTCTTGTTACTGGTACATGTCTACCAGTGATTTATTGGTGAGATGACCAGTATAAAGGCTCTGTTTGAATACCATGGCTCTGTTTGAAATCTTATGCCAAAACAATTTGTTTATTTATCACAAATTAATTTAATCATGATTGCGAGGCCTAGGAAGGTCCAGTGGTCTAAGCTGCTTCTGTTGCAAATGTACTGCAGCAGCACAGGTCTTCTGGTCTTTAATCACAGTCCTGTACAACTTAAATGTCCAGTACACAATATATATCTTTAAAAATATATCTTTACGATTGTGACTTTAATAAAGCTCTACATTACCTCTGTGTGAACTTTAGGTATGGAGTATAGTCGATGACAGCAGAACATTTTCCATCCAGGCCCTCTCCCTTTAGACAGAAACTGTAGGCAAAATGTCATTACCCAAGTGTGGAAAGTAACCTTGTTAATGGACAAATTATCACAGAGGAAAATAGACCTCTTTTTGTACTTCCTGATGGTTTTTCGCTACTATGTTCCTGTACATTTTCCGGTTTCAGGACTTGTTTTGATAAATAAAGTTGTGTGATATATGCTCTTCTACAAAATAAAAAAGGTAAATAATTTATTTCTCTGATTCAGTTAGTGTGTCAATCACCTGAAGTCTATCGCTCCAAGTCCGATAAGCATCCCTGTCAGGACTGTGGCTTCCTCCCGTAGTACGATGGCTCCCTCACAATAGAACCTCCTGTAACGCGAACACAAACAAAGATAAGAAGTCAGGCACCCCAGGCCTTCCTCCTGTAGTACGATGGCTCCCTCACAATAGAACCTCCTGTAACGCGAACACAAACAAATAAGAAGTCAGGCATCCCAGGCTTTCCTCCTGTAGTACGATGGCTCCCTCACAATAGAACCTCCTGTAACGCGAACACAAACAAATAAGAAGGCAGACATCCCAGACTTTCCTCCCTTAGTACGATGGCTCCCTCACAATAGAACCTCCTGTAACGCGAACACAAACAAAGATAATAAAGTCAGGCACCCCAGGCCTTCCTCCTGCAGTACGATGGCTCCCTCACAATAGAACCTCCTGTAACGCAAACACAAACAAAGATAAGAAGTCAGGCACCCCAGGCCTTCGTTGGAATTGTTAGTTGTGGTGAATCCTGTTTGTTTGCCTACATTTGTTTTTATTCGCACCTTATGGTTGTGTCTTAGTTGATTTGTGGTTAAATTGTGGCCTTTGGTTAACATTGCATAATTATGTTGAGGTTGAGAAATGTTTGCAATGAAGCCGAGGTACATTGCTGACCTGGTTGTCCGAATGTCCCTCAGAGCAGTAGCTAAGTATTCTGAAAGTCTCTTCTCCATCAGGGCTACTCGAATCCAGGCTCGACCCTGCAAAAGGCAAACAGACAAACAGACACAATAAGCTAATGCTAAACTCTAAGAAAGTCAACAGTGAATTTGTCCATCAGTCAACCATTCAGTCAGTCAGATGGCAATTCCTTCAGTCTGACAGTCAGTCATTTAAACAGTCAGGGTCAAATAATCAGTGAGTAATTCAGTTAGTTGGCAAGTAAGTCAGTCTTCCAGTTAGTCAGTCCATTAGTTAGTCTGTCCTTCAGTAAGTTGGTCAGTCCTTCAGTATGTGTCAGTTCTTTAGTCAGTCTTTAAGTTAGTCAGTCACCCAGTCAGTTGGCCAGTCCATCAGTCAGTCATTGAGTCAACAAGTCAGTCCTTTGGTCAGTCATTTAGTAAGTAAGGATACTAGTGTCGTGCCTTGGCCCTCGAGGTGCTGATATTCTCCATGCTCTCGATGCTGCTGATACAGCTGTTCTGGACCTTCCCACAGGCCAGACGGATGAAGTCCCAATAGCTGCGCTGTCCATCAAACCAGCTGCCTGACCCTGACCACACCCAAAGAAAGTGCAGAGAATGGTTACTCGCATGACAGAAAAGTGTAGAGAATGGTCACTCTCAAAACAGAAAAGTGTAGAGAATGGTCACTCTCAAAACAGAAAGTGTAGAGGCTGGTCACTCCCAAAACAGAAAATGTAGAGGATGGTCACTCTCAAAACAGAAAGTGTAGAGGCTGGTCACTATCAAAATAGAAAGTGTAGAGGCTGCTGGTCACTCTCAAAACAGAAAGTGTAGAGGCTGCTGGTCACTCTTAAAACAGAAAGTGTAGAGGCTGGTCACTCTCAAAACAGAAAGTGTAGAGGCTGGTCACCCTCAAAACAGAAAGTGTAAAGGCTGGTCACCCTCAAAACAGAAAGTGTAGAGGCTGGTCACTCTCAAAACAGAAAGTGTAGAGGCTGTTCACTCAAAACAAACACAACTTATGGAATTCATCCATCCGTTATGATACTTTAACGTTCTCCATTTCTGTTTTCTAGTATCTATTTAAATGTTCTTAGTACATAAAATATGCCATTTTTGTATTATATTGAAACACTTTATTTATAGGAACATATAAGAATCTGGGTGATGTAGAACACGATTAAATTATGTAGTACACTAAAAGGAGGTACGTTTTTTGTGTAATGAGCACAACTACATACTGGTGAAAATGTTTCAAACTATCCACAGTGGCAGCACCTTTAATGTACTATAGTTTCTGCTCGTTTTACCTTTGAAGCCATGGCTAAGGATGTGCTCGAGGACAGCAGCAAAGTTTATGAACTCCTCTGATGAGTCATCAATGGGTTCTGCAGTGTACTTCTCCAACAGTGTCTTTACAGAAAACCTGTCAGTAAGAGAAACATTGTTACTACTATTTCTACTATAAAACCCTGTGATGATAGTACAAATCAACACAGGGTTTGATTTAGAGAATGCTAAAGATCAACAATTGTCAACTGCACTTGAAGCACTTGCTGTTGTTCCTTTTAAAGACTCATATCATTACACATTCAGAAAAAACAATAATGATGCCAATAAGAATATATACCTTTAGAGCATGAAGAGTTAAAAAAGACTGACATGGTTTATGGTTTCATAGGCTTGTAAAGAATGAGACAAAGAGACATTGTTTCCTGTGTTTACGAAGACTTCCTGTATGACTCCTTGTGGACAGATATTCCACATGACTCCTTGTGGACAGACATACCACATGACTCCTTGTGGACAGACTTACCATGTTGGTGCATGATACGTCTACTTAAAAGCAAAATCCACTAACCGCGATGTCAAGGAAGCGATGTGCAAGGAAGCAATTAAAAGTCAAGCAATTTCTACCAGGCTGCTTACATTTAAAACATAAAGACACTTCTAGAAAATGACTCAGTGATGATAGTACAACACTATAATGTCAATGTTGAGATCTGTCTACTGTAACTCTACATACTTCTCTTTTCTGCTTCCCTTTAGCTGCAGGCCCTTCAGTAGGGCTTTGATTTGGATTAGAAAACGCTGTAATCAATAATAATCAATCAACATTCCTTCAATTAGACATAGCGATACGTTTGGTGAAAAAAACAATTGGGATTTTATTAAACCATTGTATTAGTGTGTACATGAATGGGGTTGTTAATATTTTCAGGGATGGTCAGATTCAGACAGACAAAGTGACATACAAGCCACATACACCAACACACTTTATTTCAGATACAATCTTGAACCCACAGATCACATTACACCACAGAAAACTCAGATAATTAAAAATTGTAATTGAAAAAAAATGGTTATGGTTCTACACACCCAAACAGTTGGGTGACACATCACAATGCTTAGCCTAATGATGGTTTGGAAACAAGGCCAGACATAGAAGCAAGTGATGTCACTCTGCATTGTTCAGAGGCTAACAATGTCTCCTTCAGCTACACTGGGAGTATGCCAGACACAAGGGAATGATTGGCTGACTGTCATGAAACGCCAAAAGTGCCTATTTCCTGGGGCTTTTACCGTACTTACAGCGAGAGACAGCAATACCTCAGGATGGAAGTCCATGTTTAAATCAGGTAAATAAAAATGCTCAAGAAAAGAGCATAAAATAAATCAAATGAAAATAAATCCCTAAAAAGAAAAGGGTCAAATGTTTTAGAACCACTGTAGGCTACTCCAGAATCAAGCAGTGATGTAACAACACTGACCCTTTTTCTAAAATGCGATAGGCGGTCTAGGGTTTGGAGGGGAGGGTTCTTAGAGATTCCTGAATTCCAGAATGTTCACAGATCCTGGAGATCCTTAAGCAGCTATTCTACCTTCAATTAAAACCACAGGTTTTAAGTCCAGAGACTGCAATTACATTTTCAGTTAAAAATCAATAACATTTTCAGATAACAATCAATAACCAAATTCTTTGTAGACATTGTGGTACCGGTAACCTGGTGAGTTTGGGTTAAGAGTTGGTTTAGAAAATATGTATTTGAGCATATAGCTAGGTATTTGCATGATGTATTGTGTATATGACTTTATATAATATCTACCAGGAGTGACCATAATTGGACCAAAACTATAAGCACATTATAAGGACATTTTAAAGGCATTATGAGCCTGTGTGGTATCCTGGCCTATGTGTCCAGACTCTGAGATACTGGGCAGCTGCTATGCAATGTCCTTGCCCCGAGAAGGTTGTCGTCATAGCAACGACACCATCCCAAATTGCACATGATGCTCAGTTAAAACCTTCAAAAACATCGTTCACAAAACGGTAGCCTAGGTTGTTGGTTTGTACGTGTAAGGCAATCCTGTCAACATCAACATCTAACACACCTTACGGTAAAGACGGAACAAGCTACATTTGTAATAGGCCGGTGATGACGTAACGCTGGCTGCTTTATTAGTGCTCAGATTGAATAGGGTGGGATGTGTGGATTTATATTTTGCAATAAAAGCAAAACCTCCCAATAACCTAATTCAGAACTAAACCAAACCGTTTAACGAATGTAACTAAACCAATAAAGGCCAGGGGCTCGACTTAAATGTGCGACTTTAGGCCTACCTGCAAACGGTGATCAGGTTCTTGCGCTCCACCGCCACATTTCGAGAGAAAAAAGACGCTTTCTTCGGGACATCAAACATAGCCATAGTTGCTTGCACACAACCCGGCTCCATTAGGAGACAGCGGCGCCGCACAGCCCGCTATTACGAATCCTGGAACAGAGGACCCCTCCCTGCACCCGCGAGGCTCCGCATCTAATTCCAAGTAGCCTACTTGGGTTAGAAACAAGTGACGTTCTTTTTAAAGACACCAATGCAGAGCATGC
Source organism: Novumbra hubbsi (assembly GCA_016801125.1). Classification (NCBI taxonomy): domain Eukaryota; kingdom Metazoa; phylum Chordata; class Actinopteri; order Esociformes; family Umbridae; genus Novumbra; species Novumbra hubbsi. The sequence continues at coordinate 8,759 of JACXGK010007301.1, read as the reverse complement.
CCTCCACATTTAAGACTGGAAGCTGTGATACACGCTTTGACAATGATAGAGAATGAATAACGCTAATTTGTTCTCTTCTGCTTTCTCTTTCTGAGCTCTCCGTTGCCTGTCTCGTGCTCCCCCCTCTCTTTGACGTTATGGTGATCTCAGTATACATCACATAAATTGATGACGAATCAGCACAGAAATCTCAATAACGACAGTATGCCACTGTCACGGTAGCAAATATTTCCTTATCGTCATCACCACATGTTCGGTCAACGTCATAATCTAAACAGCATCATCCTTAACGTTCACATTGCATTCAAATGTATTTACACAACACACACAGCAGAAAGATAATATTGTCTTTGACAGCAATTTTATTGAATACACATTTAGGGAATCACAAGGGAATGTATGTATATGATAAGTAATCTAAGAAAATCCGTAGGCCAGTTGTCAGAGTGATTGCACAACTGTATAACACAAATGGCAACACTATTAACCAGAAATAGCCGGAGCACAAAGGCATTGGCAAAGGCAATCCACTCCAGTGACACAAAAACCAAAGTAATTAATAGACTATGACAAACTGACAATGCCCATTCCTTTGTAAATAGATACGATAAAAACAACATACTGTAGATATCAAATAGTTGCAAAGATATTTTATTTGAATATTATATTAGAGCATTTGAATCGAGAGACAGCCACTCTAAACTTTCAACTGGAACCCGTTATTTACCCTAGAATGTATCTCTATGATGTCATCAGACGTTTGAAGGTGGGATACTATGTATGTCTCATAGTTGACCACAATATAATGTAGGTTTCATAGTTGGCTAAAGTATATTGTATGTTTTGTAGTTGGACACAATATAATGTATGTTTCATAATTGGCCACGATATAATGTATGCCAGATAGTTGTCCACAAGGTCGTGTGTGTTTCACAGTTGTCCACAACATAATGTATGTTTTATAGTTGTAGAGAATGTATGTTTCATAATTGGCCACAATATAATGTATGTTTCATAATTGGCCACAATATAATGTGTGTTTCATAGTTGGCCACAATATAATGTATGTTTCATAATTGGCCACAATATAATGTGTGTTTCATAATTGGCCACAATATAATGTATGTTTCATAATTGGCCACAATATAATGTATGTTTCATAATTGGCCACAATATAATGTATGTTTCATAATTGGCCACAATATAATGTGTGTTTCATAATTGGCCACAATATAATGTATGTTTCATAATTGGCCACAATATAATGTGTGTTTCATAGTTGGCCACAATATAATGTATGTTTCATAGTTGGCCACAATATAATGTATGTTTCATAATTTGACACAATATTAATGTCATGCCCTGGCTGCGGGCCCCTGGCCTCTAGCCTTCTCTATGCCGCTGTGGGCTCCCCAGTCAGGGCAGCTGCATTCAGTTGACTCTGATTGGGGAGCCTACTTAGGTTAGGGTTTTCACCACACTCTGTGCGGTTTATTGTTTGTGTCTCACAACGTTCCCGGTTTGTCTCTGTTTAAGTGGATACGCTACATGTTTCTTTGTACTTCGTTTTAGGTTGGTTAGCACCTTTCATTTACGTGTACAGTCCGTGTAGTTTGTTCTTTTTGTTATTGGATTAAATCACCTTTCATTTCAAAATGTCTGCATTTGATTCTGCACCTCACTACAACCGTGACAATTAATGTATGTTTTATTGTTGGACACAATATATTTTATGTTTTATAGTTGGACACAATATAATGTATGTTTCATAATTGGCCACAATATAATGTGTGTTTTGTAGTTGACCACAATATAATGTATGTTTTATAGTTGGCCACAATATATTTTATGTTTTATAATTGGCCACAATATAATGTGTGTTTCATAGTTGGCCACAATATAATGTGTGTTTCATAATTCGCCACAATATTAATGTATGTTTTATTGTTGGCAATAAAATATAATGTATGTTTCATAATTGGCCTAAATATAATGTATGTTTCATAGTTGGCCACAAGATAATGTATGTTTCATAGTTTGCCACTAGGTGGTGTATGTCAACTGTATTGTATCATTTAGGTTTGCTTTTTCTTGAACTGGTAGGGAGGAAGAATTGGAAGCTACAAAGATGTCTTCGGATTCTTTTGAATTACTGTAGTGGTTAGTGGGACCCTATCTCTCCTTTAAAGTAGCTGAAAAGTTTCAGCTTGAAATGTTACTTTAACAACCTGAACTATGTTTGGCTGTTTGATATGTAAATAATGTATAGAGCTGAATTCCTGGTCAAATAGTAAAACATAGTATTGTTTTGTCCAACTCTAGCAATCATGATTTTGACAATTCTGAAGGCAGTTAATCTAGGTATACAATGGAAATAAAAATGTAGCAATTCAGATTTTTCTGTTACTTCTGAATAAACCATAAAATATAATCTATTTACAGTAAATATATACAATACCATTGAAATGTTTGGGGTCACTTAGAAAAGTCCTTGTTTTTACATTTTCTGTCCATTAGAATAATTGATGAGAAATACAGTGTAGACATTGTCAATGTTGTAAATGACCGGAAACTTCTGTTTTGAATGCAATATTTACATAGGGGTATAAAGGCCTCTTACCAGCAACCACCAGTCCTGTGTTCCAATGACACATTGTGTTTGCTAATCCAAGTCATTTTAAAAGTGTTTGTAATCATTAAAAGACATGAACAGCTGAAAAACTGTTGTGCTGTTTAAAGATGCAATAACCCTGGCCGTATTTAGATTAGTCAAGCATTTGAAGCATCATCAATTGTGGGTTTGATTACAGGCTCAAAATGGCCAGAAACAAAGAATTGAAACTCATCAGTCAATTATTGTTCTGAGAAATGAAGTCTATTCCATGTGAGAAATAGCAAAGCAACATTGTTTACTACGCCCTTTATGAAACAGTGAAAACTGACTCCAACCAAACTAGAAAGAGTGGGAGGCCCTAGTGCACAACTGAGCAAGAGGACAAATACATTAGTGTGTCTAGTTTCCAAAACAGGCGCCTCACAGGTCCTCAACTGGAAGCTTTATTAAATAGTAAAAACAACAGTCTCAATATCAACAGTGAAGGGGCGACACTGGGATGTTTGCACTTCTAGCTTGATTTGCAAAGAAAATGCCATATTTTACACTAAAAATAAAAGATTAAGATGAGCAAATGAAGACAGACACTTGACAGGGGAATATTGAAAAAAAATGCCAGCATCCCCAGAGTTGCCTTTTCACTGTTGACGCCGAGACTGGTGTGTCTGCTCTAAGCAAACAGAACAAGACTAGACCCGAGACTACAAACGAGACTGGTGTGTCTGCTCTAAGCAAACAGAACAAGACTAGACCCGAGACTACAAATGAGGAGCCACTATGTCTACCAACTAATGTCAGGACAAGCGTTTCACAACCAGGGTACATTTTACCTGAACTTTCATTTTAATCTAACAGTACCTTTTCTTGTGTTCAAGGAATTGTTCAATGTAAAGGAGTATCCAACTTTTAAACAATATACCATATAAGGTCTTATTTCTGAGAACTCAAGTCTTATGCCAATTTCATTTGATCATACTGGTGTGACCTTAAATGTCTTTCTTGGCTTGCCAAGTTGCATTCGAATTACCCTTTTGTTGGTATTTATCTTTGTAATGCTATATATATGAGAGACAATGCTGAGTTATGAGTCAGGTTTTTCCACTCTGTCTCCAATCCTGCAGACACAGCCTAGCTGCTTCTTCTTCCAGGACAGGACCTAATAGCCAGCTGTGAAATTCCAGACCCAGTCGCGAGGGCATTTGGGGCAGTGAAGGGTTGAGGAAAGAACATTTGGTCCTCTTGTCTTTCAACCCAGCTTTTACTCACACTGGACTTTTTCTTACAGTTCTCAGGGCAGTTCTGTCTTGTTGGCAGAAACCAATGTTACAGTTTTAAGATTTTTGGGCAATTAAGCGCTTTTAATAAACACAGTGGGAAGGATAGATGATAGACGTCTTATGCTGAAAATGCTGTTTGCCAGATTCAAACCACAGATGTTCCCCACCAAATAGCTGAAATGATGGGTCAATCCTGTTAACTCCTGCCTTTTAATGTTCCCTGGAAATTCTACTTCAAAATGTAAAATGTTTATTTTCAAAAGCTTTGATTATAAGTTTAGGTCTTCCTTGTCATATAAATATAAATAAAATGTCTTATATTATTGATTATTTTAACCACTTTGGTACACATGCTCATTTTGCATGTCCCCAGCACAGATTATAAAATGTTACCATGAATATTAGCCAATAAATAATACTAATAATACTCAAATAATTTGTTCATTATTTTATAAACACAATAGAAATATTTCTCATGAAAGCAAAGAATATCAACACCATTTTTATTACCCTAAAATAATTTTCCACACTGTCAGTTTGTTTTTTACTCCTTTAAGAAATCAGCTTACACTTCCTATGACAAAATGTTCATAGAATTCCATAATTTCCTCTGGTGGGAATTCATCTGAGCCAACTGAAGTAAGTATGAACTGTCGGTTTTATCACAAACAAGGCTGTTTGTAACAACCTTAAAGTTACATTGGGTTAGACTACTTTATTAAGAAAAAGAATAACAATTTATATATAACTTTTTTTTTATATAAGAAGTAAAATGCTGTTCAAATGTAGGGTTGCATGCTAGTTAGATCATGATCCCTCACAGAGTTGGGCCTAACATATTTGAAAAAATGCCCCCCCTGTTAGGTTCCCTTCTGTTAGCTGTGTAAACCTAACAGGGTGAAACATGCACCTTACAGGGATAGAACATTTATATTTAAAATGTAATATACTGTACAGTGTCCTGAATAATTTTTAAGATAGTAAAGCATTTTCTTTTTGCTCTTCTCTGGAATGTAAAGGATAAGCAACTAAATACTAAATATGACTACTTTATTTTACATTATGTGAATGTATTCCTATTTTTTTAGGAGCCCTCTAACACAAGAATCCTTACCCCGGCATCATCATGATTGTGGAAGAAAACATTATCCGGGTAAACTGCATGGAGCTGAACGGTGTAAACAATTTCTACTGGCCAGGCCCATGCAAGGACATCAGCTGGAATGCTGACCAGTTGCTACAATGCTTGATTGAAGAGCCACAGGCACTTAATAAAAGGTCTGTGCAACGCAACAGGTCAACATGGATGTACATTTAAAAACAGATGGAAAATAAGTATCATGACCATTTAGTTAATTGGCTGATGGATGAATGGACAGGCCTTTTCTATTGTTAGCTTAATAAAAAGCAAGTTATATATAAGGTTCAATTTAGTTAGTAATTAGAATTAGTACTTAGTGTAATATTAGTCTAATAGCTTTCATTATGGAACGATTGACGATGGAACACTTCACGTTGTAATATTTTCCATCTGTCTCGCTTCTCGCTGTGCCTCTGTCTGTTTTTACTACTCAGATACAACGGACATGTTAATTGTTGCTGTCTATGTTGTTATAATACTTGGAGAAAGACAAGGGCTGTTGAGTGGATGTGGGTTTTATTACGTTTTATTAATTAATTGTTGAGTTTTCATAAGGGCGTTGATGTTTAATGGTTTCGGCCAATGATTTGTTGTTTTTTCTGTTTATTGTTTGGTGGTAATTTCACCCCTGTTATGTTACATTCCTCCCTGTTAGCTGAACGATTTCAAACAATGAATTGACAACAGTTTGAAATGTTTGCCATGTTATTGTATTCATTTGCAGAGATGGAAGGGATTCATTTAACATATGTAATTGTTTGCTGAATTCTGTTGATATTTGCCTTTTTTTATTAGAGACAACGAACTGTCGGTTCACACTAAACAAAACTCAATGAACACATATACAATATTTTTAGACAATAAAAAAATTTTGAATGAGGGATACATAATGCACAAGAAAATTGTAATATTGTTATGCACTTAAATGTTTTAAACTTTGATACTGTCACGGTCACTATCTGAACCAAATGCCCATAATTATAAGGATTTAAGTGCCTGAGCTTGACCAATATGTTTTCAAGACAGTTCAACATATCAATTTTCTGATTAATTATTCAAAACATGAGAAATTGAAACCATTCGTTTTTTAGTTTAACATGGACCAAAAGGCAGCAGTTGACAGCATTGACCCTTATACAGTATATACATATACTGTACATACACATACATCTTTAATGGTGTTTCTGCAACTATGGTCACTTTTGACTCCAAAAACAAAAAAAATCAACCCCTATGAATTAAAATTTTAACCATCAGAGTCTGTAATACATATAAAAAGATACACGAAAGTGTATGTAGTCTTTAAGATTTGAATCTGGAAAATGTAATTTTTTCATGGTTATTATGTCTTGTTCTTACAGAATGTCCTTACTGCAACATTACAATAACGTATATTGTATGTATGTTTTTCTTTTTTAATTTCGGAATAAAATTAAGACTTTCAAATATAATTTTTCATAAATTAAACATAAGGAGATTTTCATGGTTTTCTAGATGCCATGTAACATTTAGAAGGTAGCCTTGAATGTCAATTGTTTTTAAATGCACACAATTTTAAATATGTATCTTTTTATATAACAAATATTCCAATTCGAATGTGTTAATCATTTATACTTAAGGGTAAAATTATTTTTGATAAAATAATCTGAATAATAATTCAAATAAATCATTGCTACGGTAATCATGTGTCAGTAAGGACAAAATCTTAATGGTACATGTTAAATAATAATGTAACCTTAACAATAGGCTACTGTAAAGAACAACAGTAACAGAAGTAGATTACATTTCTGGTTGTCAGAGAGAGTAGAAGTATTGAAGTAAAGACTGGGTCAAAATGATTTTTAGAAATATTATGGCCTAAAGTATATGTGGCACGAACATTAATACAACTACACTAACACAACTCCATAACACTAACAGCATCTAACCACAACATTTCATTTGTGTACCAAGCCCAACTATTTCTCATTTAAGACTAAGAAATTAACTCATTGCATGCAGGCTTTTGGTACATGTACAGATAACTAATTGAAACGATAACAATTTCCTTGCACACGGAGCCGCTAAGCATTATGTGCCTTGATGTCACTGGCTTTGGTTCCAAGCCCCACCACGCTCTCATGTGCATACCAGATCACATCCTCCTTCATTGGCCAATAAAACGTATTGGTCCCCACCCTGTGCATGTTTGACCAAAGCACCACTCTTTTGACATCTTGGATGATGACTAGAAAAGTGCCATTGTCATACAGAATGACACCTCTGGTTTCTTTTATTTATCCTACACAGTCTTCTTTTCATATTTTTCTCTCTTTTCATCATTTTGGAGATACTCTATACCTGCCCATTTTCTTTTCTTTTTTTTGTAACGCTCTTTTTCCTTCCGGAGATAATGTGTCTGGGTCTTTCCTCATTTCCTCTCTGCATTTGTGTGATCTTATTGTACATATATTTGGTCTTATTGAGGGTTGTAAAAATGACATAATAAAATATAAAGTATAAACTTTTAATTTGTCTCTACTGCGACAAAAGGGCTTTACTGCAACAACTAAAGCTGTAGCAGTAAAGATGGGTTGCGGAAATAACATTTTTGCTAATATTGCCGATAATTGTCAGCTAGCAAGGCCTGCTACATTAGTTTAGACTCGTAGGATCTAATATACATAAATTCAAAAGTACTACAATACTATTTCCTAAAAATATTTTTTGGGGGAGCTAGGTAAACAGAGCTTGTGAATATGCCCCCAACCTCTTTATTACAAAATGCAACTTCAGGCTACTTCTCTGGCTACTTCTCTGGCTACTTGTCTGGTTAGTCATCTGGTTACTTGTCTGGTTACTTGTCTGGTTACGTGTCTGGTTACGTGTCTGGTTACTTGTCTGGTTACTTGTCTGGTTATGTGTCTGGTTAGATGTCTGGATACTTGTCTGGTTACTTGTTTGGTTACGTGTCTGGTTTCTTGTCTGGTTACGTGTCTGGTTAGTTGTCTGGTTACTTGTCTGGTTATGTGTCTGGTAACGTGTCTGGTTACGTGTCTGGTTGTTTGTCTGCTTACTTGTCCGGTTAGTTGTCTGAATAGTTGTCTGTTTACATGACTGGTTACTTGTCTGGCTAATTGTCTGGCTACCTGTGGCAATAGCTTTGAAATTTCCAGATCAGCTAAAGGTATCTGGTTACTTGTCTGGTTACTTGTCTGGCTACTTTTCTGGTTACTTGTCTGGCTACTTTTCTGGTTACTTTTTTGGCAACTTTTTGGATACTTGTCTGGTTACTATTTTGGCTACTTGTCTGGTTACTTTTTTGGCTACTTGTCTGGTTACTTGTCTGATTACTTGTCTGGTTACTTGTCTGGTTAGTTGTCTGTTTACATGACTGGTTACTTGTCTGGTTACTTGTCTAGCTACTTGTCTGGCTACTTGTCTGGTTACTTGTCTGTTTACATGACTGGTTACTTGTCTGGTTACTTGTCTGATTACTTGTCTGGTTACTTGTCTGGTTAGTAGTCTGTTTACATGACTGGTTACTTGTCTGGTTACTTGTCTAGCTACTTGTCTGGCTACTTGTCTGGTTACTTGTCTGTTTACATGACTGGTTACTTGTCTGGTTACTTGTCTAGCTACTTGTCTGGCTACTTGTCTGGTTACTTGTCTGTTTACATGACTGGTTACTTGTCTGGCTACTTGTGGCAATAGCTTTAAAATCTCCAGATCAGCTAAATGTGTCTGG